>WEIU01008389.1:421786-482548 GCA_013389925.1 Aegithalos caudatus
TTTTTTTTTTTTTTTTTTTTTTTTTTTTTTTTTTTTATTCTTCCACTTAATGTTAAGGAATGTTAAGTTACAATGCCTGACATATTTCATATTACTTTATTTTAATCTCTTCACCTGTTTGACAACCTGAATGGCTATTGGTAGATTTGGGGGATTTCTAAATGTCCCTGTCAGTAAATTTGTTTTTCTAAAATGTTTTCCAAAACCTGTAAGACCCTGAAAAATCCTTTTTCATTGCCATAGCCAATGACCTTGTCATGGGATCATGTTCAAAATCCACCTTTTTCTGCCTGAAGTGATAGTATACTTTTAGAAAGGGATGCACTTTAGAAAAAAAAAAAAAAAAGAAAAAAGGCATTCCTTGAGACCGGGGATGTAACAGGACATGGAAAATAGTTTAAAATTAAATCACACTATGAAATTTAGCTAGTCAGTATAATTCTAATTTTGAAGAAACTGCTTTAAGGCAACCTCAGGCTGACCCACTTTCTTGCTGCCATTCCCTCAATAAAAATTGATAACATATCCTTGCCCTTGCAGAATTTCCATATTGGCAGAGGAAATTTAACTCCCTGCTTGATGAATGGCCGAGGCAGTGCCCCATCAAACATGCAGCGTGCACATGGAGCCTGGGAGCCTGTGACAGCCCAGGAGTGATGATCCTTGGGAGGGGTGGGAAGCACAGCGTGACCAAACTGCAGCTGCTGCTGCCTCCTGCCACATCAATAAAATAGCACCGCACAACAAATGGGACTCTTGACCTCATCACTTACACTGGAGCAGATCATTTGTATAAACAAGTTATTTGGGTGCTTTAATGTACTTTGTGGTTGATTAATAGGGCTTCCCTTCACCTTTTGAACATCAGATGCTGGAGAGTGAGGAGGGAGAGGAGCGAGGCACGGGCCTGGGGGTGAAGCATCATGCTGGAAATTTCAATTCTGGGCAGGGCTTTTCTGCAGATCTTTAGTTCTAAACTGTGCAAAGGACATATTTGGTAAGGCTTCACCTTAAGGAAGTGTCATGCATGAATATGCCTGGAGGTGCTATAGAAATACTCCAGAAATGCCAATTTCACGGCAGACTTTTTGTATGTGATAGTGTGAGACTTGTGCCAAGCAGCACAGCAACCTAATTCTTAAACCAGCTCAGCTGGTGTTTGCTCTTCTGACTACAGATATCTGCTCTCCTAGCAAACCATTAAATAGCTTTCATCGTGCTTTAGGTAATTTTTCTCTTTTCTTCATCTTATTTTGGAATTTGAAAACATGGGAGAAAACAGAGCAGTTCCTGTTAGAGCTGATCTGGAACGTTGTGCTGTGTGTATTCATAGGCAAACGAGGATTTGCAATAAATTCAATATTTTATTGAAGCAGTGATTTAAACTAATGTTTTCCAAAATAGCAAAGTGTTCTGTACCCATCTGTTTGACTTGTAAGGAATGAATTTTCAAAGGTCATTCCAGGTATCCCAGGATTTCAAGTTGTCATTGGTTTCTGAAGTATGAGGCAGGGAAATGATTCAAAGGCAGTGCTGTCTGTTTTCTGGGTTATTCCCATTATGCAGGGAAATCTTTCACTCCAAAGGACTCTGCCTAAGCCAGTTACAGAGCCACCATGCACCAGGCAGCTGTGCCTGTTCCTTTTCCTGAAAATAACAAGTGCCTGCATTTATTTTCATTCTCTAAAGGAACTTTTAAGTTGGTTTTTTTTTTTCCCTTGGGTTTGTTTTTCCTTTGGTTTGGATTTGGTTTTTAGAAATTTTGGGACTCTGTTTCAATTTAGTTCAAAGCTATTTAAATAATCTCTAATTTTGTCTACTGAAAAAAATACAGCATTAATAAGGTAGATAAGATTCTTTATTCACTTTCCAGTCTTTATTTCTGTCCTTTTCTTTAGACCTAGATTTTGGAAAGTCTGGCTAATTCTTTTGCTTTTGTCTTTCTTATGGTTTCTCAGCACTGCTCAAAGTTAAAAGAGGACATTCCTGAGCAAAACAATAAAATTTATTCTTAAATTCCAGGTCCAGCTAGAGAGAGAAAGAGCTTAGACAACTTTCAGGAATATCTGTTCTTGTCCATTTTAAATTATCAATCTTGTCCAATATAATGATAAAATAAATTTAAAAATCAGATTTCTTATCTGTACAGTCCAAGGCATTTGGGGAGGCTCTTTGGATCCACATCTCTTAAAAGAGCTTCAAGAACAAGTAGACTAAGTTATGCATTCATGTGTGAAGCATAATTTTACATATTTTCATATTTTTGCTCGATTTTTGTGCACTTGCCCTTATATTAAAGCAAGAGCAAAACATTATATTTTTGCCTACTTCACAATAGCTGGATTATATCTGAAGAAATACTGGTCTGCAAATTAAGCTACTCCAACTTATTCAGGCCTTCATATTCTCCTTAATAGTTTGCCTTTCCTTCTACAGCCCATGCAATGTACTATTTATCCTCCAGCAAAATTCTCACTCCACTCCCCCGGTGTGTAATTTTCAGGGAAATATCTCCTCACTTGATGGAAGCCTTATGATTAACCAATGAACCACATTAACTGCAATGTGTTCAGCTTTTCACAGAAATGAAGGAGGAAAAAAAACCCCAGATGCAGCTCTTGGTTGAAGGAAGAACAACGACTTCTGGGAAAGGCTGTCCATTCAATGCTCTGTCCATATTCCCCCTCTGGAAAAAAGCAAAACTCACCCTACTCCTAAGCCCATAACATATCTTGTATCTGCAGATAATGGGCTCACAAGGATCTCACTAATTCTGCTGGTTGTCAGGGCTCTGAAAATCAGCAGTTGTCTTGGTTTAAAAAGACAGATATCTGCCAGGGAAAGCTGGAGCTTCCCTTGGAATGGAGAATGTAAACCCCCTCCCTCTAAATTATTATAATTTTGCAATTAGGGGCTTTCAGGCAAAGATATGGGAATAGGAATAGCAGTTCTTTACTAAGAATATTAAAAAACATAAATGTAGTAGTACAAAAAAACACAAGCAAACAGGCAAACAAACAAACAAAAATCCTAGAAACACTGACAGAGTCAGAACATGACCTGACACCCTGTTGGTCAGGGTGTTGGTAGCAGTCCAAATAAATCCTCCTGGAGTGACAGATGTGGTTCTGTTGGAGCAGAGATAATCCTGTAGAAAGGTCCAGTGGTGGTGAGATGGGTCTGGTCTCCTCTGGGAATCCAGTGCACACAGACTGCCCTGGTGTTCTGAATCCCAGGTTTTATCCAGGTAGGAATGCTGGGCTCCTCCCCCTGGGTGGAGCATCTCCCCCTGGGATGATGGAATTGTCTCAGCCATGCAGTGAGCCTGGATGGCCCATGAACAGCAGATATCCCCTGGAGGGAGGATGGGTCCTGGCAGAGATAAAGAACACTGCCCCAGCAGGTTTAACAGCTGCCCATGAACAGAAGGCACCTGCCCCCTTCCCCCTGGAGTTGTGAGGGATGGGTCATACAAGAGATAAAGAAAAAACCTCCCAAACTGGTTTCAACAGATGGAAAATAGAATACACATTTTTGGTTACATATTGTAACCCAAGTGAGCAGTATTGCCTTTCAGTTTTTTGCCCCATCTCTGGATGCCAGGGAAGCAGGGGAAGAGGAACCAAACAGAGTTGGGCTGCTCAGTGGTGCTCTGTTTTTGCTGCTGCCTGTGCTGCCATCCCTCCTCCTGTCCTGGGAGGAGACCAGTGGGTGTGAGCTGAGCACTGGGGAGGACTGACCCACAGTTCCTCTGTTTCCCTGCTCCTGGATTTTCCCTGGGTGGTGTTTGCACAGCCTGTGTCTGTCTCTGGACTGAAGAACACTGACCTTTAGTGTGTAAATAAATACCCAGCTGTGTGTTAAACCCTCTGAGTGTTATGTATTGATCTTCACATCATCCCAAGTGTTTTATCAAGCAGTAACATCACCTGCTTGGTAAAGCTCTTTG
Source organism: Aegithalos caudatus (assembly GCA_013389925.1). Lineage (NCBI taxonomy): Eukaryota > Metazoa > Chordata > Aves > Passeriformes > Aegithalidae > Aegithalos > Aegithalos caudatus. The sequence continues at coordinate 425,736 of WEIU01008389.1, forward strand.
TCTTCTCTGGTGCTCACCTCTCCTCACTGCATGGTGGCTAAATTGTGACAGAATTTAAACACCCTGGTTGCTGTTTGTGTGATCAATATTCATTTGCACAGCCAATATTCCTGGTACTGCTGGAGCCAGGGGTCAGGGCCTGCTGCAGCTTTCAGCACAGGAGGGGCATTTCTTTCCTGGAATTGTCATTACTCTTCTCTGTGATCTCCTCATCAGGAAACTGCTGTGTTTCACATGTTCCTGTGATGTAAGCAGAGAGAAACTCAGACCAATACCTAGATGAAAACACAGCTTGATTTTGCAGTTAATAACATGGCTGGGACTGAAACCAGAAGCTTGTACTCTCTTTTAACCTTCTTCCCAGTTCTGCTTTCAGGTAGATCTTCCTGTTACACTCTGAAAGGATGTGGTAATTCAGTTACTACAGAGAGCAGGAGATATCTGTCAGCACAGATGCTTCACTGCAGTGCCATCCATTTTAACTAAGGACGTATGAATTAATATTTCTGATTTAGTTATGCAATCTTTGCTGACAAGTGCTGTCTCCTATTCCAACACCTCCCTTGAAAGAGGAGTAGCTGGCTAAGCAGGAATGTAGTAAACACAGTCCTGCTGTCTGGATGTATTTTAAAGAGATTTACTGTGACTGCAGGTAAAGGAGAGAGAACTTTCAATATTATGCTAAAAGTTTTTGCATCTAAAGTATGTTCTTCTCATCCTGCTCAAAGCCAGGAGAACAATTAGTTTATAATACAGTCATAAAGATTTGTTGACAGTATATCAGGCATTTTGGGACAGGAAAGTTGGCCCAGCTGCACTGGAACCACTTTCACAGAAGCTTGTGTAGGTTTTTCCTGTTGGAAAAGGAAGAGGGAAAATTCCAGCAGTCTTTCAATATCTTGAAAGGGAATTTCAGTCAGGTTTGTCACTGCATTGGTGTTGTGCTCTTTAAAGAAACTTCTTGGTGGAATCATTCCTGAAGAGAGACTAAAATGTCCTTTATTTTCCTGTGATGCCCAACTCTGGCCCTGGGGAATCTGCAGCTGCTCCTGTGCTGTGCAGGAGTGATTGATCCACATACCAGCATGACATGTCATGACCATGACACCCCAACCCTGCAAATCAAGGGATAAATCTTGCTTCTCCAGCATGACCCTGCATTTGTAACAATTTCCTCTTGCTGGACCTTCATTTTTTTTACCAGAGATGAGTCACATTGTGTTTTTGTGAGGTCATGCCCACCAGCCTTGATAATTTTTTTTTTTTTTTATCTCTAGTCTATTCCTGCAGTTTTCCCACTCAATTTCATTTACCTGGTAAGGAGGGGAAGAGGCAGGACAGGTTTTAGTGTTCACCAGCAAGTTTCAGAGTAAGGCTGACATTTCTATTTCTAACTCAGCCCTGCAACATCTTGCATTACAGAGCTCGTGTGATTTCAGTTTCATGGGGGAGTTTATTGTGCCATATCAAATTCTTTGCAATGTTGTAGATGAGGAGGTAGAAAGGCAAATAAAACAAAACAAAAACAAACCATGGCAAAACAAAAACAAACTGAAGAAAAGAATTGGAACAAAACTGAAAGCATAATTGTGTCGACATTTGCAACTCTACTCACTTTCACAGGAACTGTGAGCAAACAAAATTCTAATTTGAAAATAAAGGGGGGGAAATCCAAGCACTAGGGATGAATGCAAAAGCTGGCATTTAAATCTCTATTCACATAGAAATTGTAGGCCCCCTGAGATCTCACAGCCCTGTGGGAACCAGCAGCAACAGGGCAGGAGAGATTTGGCATAAGATAAAATGTAAAATACTAAACTCAGAAGGAGAAATAAATTGAAAGTTGTCATCACATCATAAAAGCCAAGGGAGCAGATGGGTGAGAACCATGTACAATGTTTTTTATGTTGACTGAGGCACATCTTATGACATCAGTTTTAACACCAGCATACAAAAATGCAAATAGAAATATTCCTCAAATATGCAGGGAAAAAAAGTCTGTCTGATATTACCTTTTAGATATTTACAGGACTTATTCTGAGCCCAGTGTTGCTTACAGAACACAACTTTACAGAACCCATCCTAAGGTTAATTCAGTAGGGAGAAGCAATTACCACTTCTCCATCTCCTTGAAAGGTAAGACAAGAGCAGTTTGTTTAATTTATACTGAGGAAAATTTTGGTCAAATATCAGGAGAAAAAAAAAAAACAAACAAAACCAACTATCAGGGCTAAGACACACTGGGATATATTGACCAGGCAAGCTGTGGAGTTCTAACACAGCAGATCATCATGAACAGATTATACAAAAAAACCTCTCATGGATGATGGGAATAACTGAACCTTTTTGAAGAACACAAAAAACTGCACTTTTTTTGGTCCTTACAACTGTATAGTACCATATTTCTGCCTGATCTGGGATAAAATAGGAAACCATCTGAGAATTTGAACAAACAAAACAAAACAAAAGCCAGTAAGCACAATATAATTTATTCTCAAGTACTTTGCTTTCCTTCACAGCATCTTCTTTAGCAGTCCACCTCCATGAAAAGCCTCTCTCTTCCTCATGCTCTCCCGAGGAGGAAAACATTAAAAGAAAGGGGTTCTTTTCTGAGTGTTCCTACAAAAAATAACTCACAATCCATACAACTACAAGCCTTCTGGCACCTTCTTATTGTCTTGGTGTTTTTGCCATTTCTCTTTTACTCAGTGTAGAGATATGCCACTATTTTTTTTATTTTTTTTTTTCTTTTGGTTCCCATTCAAAGTTCGAATGACACAGCCCTTGGATGTGGTGTTCATTTACCAATAATTTCCCTTTAGTGTCGTATCTTCATTATTTTGCCTTTGTGACAGCAGATTCCTTTTTCCAAAGAATCTTTTCGAATCTTGGTCACTCTAATTCACATTAGCAAATCTCAGGTACTCTGCATTGCAACTTTCCCTTGTGACCTCTCTCTTGATTAGCTGCATAGGGAATGTTGATCTAAACTTTTACTTTGCAATATGTTTAAATTAATTATCTACAGTATATGATGGCATCAGCAGTCTGGGTATGTTTATATTAGAGAATTAGCACCTGGAATAGTTTTGGTGAAGGGTTTTAAGGGTTTAATTTTTAATTTAATCTGCCTAAAGTACTATGAAAGTACTTTAAAAAAAAGGTATTGGACATGCAGTTCTACATTTGCCAGCTCAATATATTTATGCTCCCCAAAACACTCCTGCTTTAATGTTTTTTTCTCCCACGAGACTATGTGAATAAATAAAAATTTCTCATAAAATCATAGAATCTTTAAGGAAAACATCTTTAAAATCTTTGATTCAACCATCAGCCTAACACAGCCACCCTTAAACCCTGTCCCCAAGCACCACATCTGCCCATTTGTTGAAAACTCCAGGGCCACATGAGCAAGTTCTTTGTTCCAGATGGTGTCCAGCCATACCTGCAGCCTTCACAGCTTTCAGATTGTTCCCTTGGCAGTATTGTTGGACTCCACATTTTGCATTGCATAGTTTCCAAGGGAAAAAGTGTTGGGGCTGTGATTTGGCAGTTCCCAATTCTCTAAACATCTCTGCCCCAGTCTTCTCTGGTTTCAGGAAAGATTTGTTCCTGGGTTTCTGCCTTTACACAAGAATTACAGTAGAATTGATATAGAAGAGCTCTAGGGTAAAAATACACCTATAAAATATTTCTCAGTCTTAGGATGACAAAGCCAAGATCAAGTCTAAGTTACTAACTATAGATAAACTAGAAGGGAAAGATTAATTTCATGTAAGATAAACTAGAAGGGAAAGATTTTTTTTTTTTTTNNNTTTTTTTTTTTTTTTTAATTAAAATTCACACTGTGCTTTGGGTGTATGAGACGAGAAGGAGTGCAAGATAGTTTTCATCCAGAAATGTGAAAAAATATGTTTGTTTATTTTCTTTTTCCCAAAATATTGAGGGCTTCTGCCTGTATTGATCCAGATTTACTGCTATGGTGTGAAGTAGTGCACAATCTTTAGAGTATTCACAGACTGACTGAGTGCATGGTGCATCATGCCAACACCTGCCCTCCTTTACTGCAGTGCTCTGAGGCCAGGACAACTGCATTTTAGAGGAGTGAAAAAAGGCTTGGAATTCCATCACTCTCCAGGTGATGTGGCAGCACTGGGGGGATGTTGATCAGTGCTCAGTGGTGTTCATCCCCCAGTCACTACCTGTGTGACTGAGAAGGGGACAATTCCTGGGGGATGCTCTGCAGAGAGCTGCTGTGCTTGGCTGCACATCATTAAATGTATGGATTCAGTGCATACAAGCTGGAGATTTTAGCACTAATTCAGAAAGACAACAATCCACAGAAGGAGTTCAGGCTTGAAGTCGGGCAGTTGCCTGATCAATTTGTGGAATCACAAATTTGTGGAGAGAATACTGCTTTTGTTTTCAGGGTGTTTTGTTTGGGTGTATTCTCTTTTTACCTGCTGTGTAGACCAGCAGATCTTTCCTGATTGCATTCTTTCTGTGCAGCCATTCCTCCTTGCAAACACTCTCTGACTACTTGCAGATTTATTTTGTGAAAGCTTCACAAGGGAAAATATGTCAAATGACAATGACCTTGCAGCTAAAGCCATGTAAAAGTCAGCAGGTTATTTTAGCTGGGATGTGTGCATGTGTTGCATTTTGGGTTTGGTTTGCATGGTTCCATGCCAGCTGAGCTACAGGTTGAGACAAGACATCAAAACCCACTCCAGTTCTCCCCTTTTATTCTGGCTTCACAGTGAAACCACCATAAACCCTTGGCTCCTCTATTTGAAAATAAAAGTCATGACTCACCACTACCTTCTTCCAGCTTTATTCCATTTCTAACTCCACTGATTTCAGTGGCGACCTGATTTCAGAGAAGTAAATTGACATAAACTTAGAATGATACAACATAAAATCAGATCCCTTAGGCTTAAAAGATATATTGCAATGCTGTCTGTTCATTGACCTTTGTGAAATGAATATGGAGATTTTGGTTGAGTTTCTATTTGCAGCTCAGAGTCAGCACTGAAGCCACCATCACTAATGCATCCCCACTCTGCAGGGCAAGGGCTCAGCAGAAATATACTCCTTTACTCCATTAGGACAAGTTTAAGGGACACTGTCATCTGTCTTAGGAGAAGAGGGCATCTCTGGGGTCATCAAACACTGCATTCTGCATCCATATCACACACACAAAAATCTTTCTTATGCATTGAAAACCTTTCCCTTAAAGAGGGTGGTTTTATTTTGTTCCTTTTTGCTTGGCAATAATCCTGTCCAGCTATCACATGGGTCAGTGAAAAAGCCTTGGCAAGGACCTTAGGGAATGGCTTTAGCTTGGTTTTTCTCACCTTTCAGTTCTTTGACATGAACAATGAAATATTGAGACTTTGAAGAAAGAAAGAATATTTCACAACTTGCAAGATAAACCTGCCATGAGAACTGTCCATGCATTGGGAGCTGCATGGGCATCACAGAATCATGGAATAGTTTGGGTTGGAAGGGACTTTAATGATCATCCCATTCCAACTCTTGCCATGGGCAGGGACACCTTCCACTCTCCCAGGGTGCTCCAAGTCCCATTCCCTGGTCTTGGACATTTCCAGGGATCATGGAGCAGCCACAGTTTCTCTGGACAAACAAGTACTGAGATGATTTTGCCTCTTCAGGAAGGAGTTTTACCCCACTTTTGCCTGTGAGATCTGATCATGGCCATTCTTTATCCCCTCTAAGCAGTTTTGTGATAGGTCCTCCTCCCTTTCCCTACATTAATGACAGAGATGTGCAGTCAGAGAACACCTAAACCTGTAAAACCCTAACTGTTGCAGGAGGACATGAAATAAAGATGTTTGACTCCAGTCAGCAGGCAGAAGAGAATCAGGAGGCTTTATTTACAATTCATGCAGCCTTTTTATAACATGCTACTCTAAAACAGGCACATTATTAGTCCATAGGATTGACACCTCTCTCCATTGGCTAAGTAACAGAAATAGCAAACAACACCTGGGAGAGAGGTTGTTATGGGAAAGGAATATTGTTTACTTGGAAATGTTATGGGGAAAAAAAGTAGTTTTTTATACAAAGTTGTTTGGAAAAAGGAAAACTGTTGAAAAGTTTCCCTTGGGAAGAGCTAGCAGTTCTCAGGTTCAGAAATACTGGGCCCACACCTAACTACACCCATGTCTGGGTTGATTAATAGCCAAGTTATTTCCATACAGTCTTGTATGAATCAACAGCAGTTTTAAAAAAGGAGTAAATTAATTGCAAGTTCCTTCTCAGACAATGTTTCAGGCTGTTGTGGTGCCTGTGCCAACACAAAGTGTTACACCATAAAAAAACTGAGGTGTAGCTTGTACTTTCTGTGAAAAACTTACCTGATGCCTTGAAAAGCTGGTGGAAATCAAATCATTTTGTTTTTCCTTCTTATTCAAAACCTGATCAAAATTTGTTTTACTTAGATTTTTCCCAAATCTCCCTAAAGATTACCTGCTTTGAAAAATACTTTGAAGTTTAGTGATGAAAAGCACACCAGGTAGTAGCTGAATACTGTTATAAACACATCAGACAGGAGATCTGTAAAACTTTTATTTCCTGCCTTATTCTTATGTGAAGAACACCACATATTTCTGTTTTCATTTATCTTCTATTGCTTGAAAATGTCAAATCACTCTTAATAGTGAAAATATGCAGTTTAATACTTTTCTTACCTATGTGTTTATCTTGGCGGACCACAGAGAACTTTGATTATTTTCAGTCTCCAGCCAATGAAAATTGTCACCTTTTTTTCCTTGATTTACACCCAGAGCTCTAATCATAAACCATCTTAAAAGGAAAATGTGTGAGGCAGTCTGCCAGAGCTTTCAGAAAGAGCCTGTCATAACTCAGCAGCCAATCCAAAAGCAATTTCCAAAAACTTAATTTTGTTGGCCTTAAAGATATTTGTGCTTTAAAACTTAACTATTAGTTCCACATCTGTGTTCTTGAGGGGGAGAAATGTAGAGTATATGCTTTCTCCAATAGACTTAGTCTTCTCCAGGAAAAAAAAAATAATTAAAAAAAAAAAAAAAGGAAAAGATTTTGTTAATATTTCTTTCACATGGAAATTCCAATTAAAAATTGGAATACCTAACCCAAATTTAGTTGAGCAGAAAACTATGGGATGTTATGGCTGAGATTTTTTTCTGTAAGGAGAATGAGTGTGAATGGGATAAACTACTGAAAAGAAGATTATGGTCAGGAAATACTATTATGTATTTCTTACCCAAGATATTTTCATCAATATATACTGTCTATATTTTATATATATTAATATATGCACATAATCACACACATGTACATATATATATATATACATATATAAATATTTTTGTGTATTTAGATAGATAGAGATGTATCTACAAAATTAATATCTAACTTGAAAAGTATGAAAATTATTAATTCTTCCACAGCAGCTTTGAAGAATCCACACTATGCCATCATAATACAGGAAAAGTACATTTCAGATTTGCAAGTTTATTACATGGTAATTTTCTCTCTCTGGAAGGGATTCACTCATTGGATGAGGAGCTGAATGTTCAGAAAACTTTCATTTGAAAACTCCTATCTCCCCAATGTTCCAAATTTTATTCACAAGTATCTTGTCTCTTATCACTTCCATTATTTCCTTTCCATTATTTCCTATAATTTCCATTCCCAACTTTTCACCCCAAATAGCTGCAGACAAACCCAGGGCTTGTCTGAGCCATCTCAAAATGAGTTTAAGAGCTACCAGACATCAGTGAGGGAGGTTTAGATTGGGAGTTAGGAAACATTTCTGGGCTGGAAGAGTGGTCCAACACTGGAACAGGCTGCCCAGGGAGTCACCACCCCTGAAGGGATTTAAAAGACACAAAAGTGGCACCTGGGGACATGGTTTAATGATGGCCTTGGCAGTGCTGGGTTAAAGGTTGGACTGGATGATCTTAAATGTCTTTTCCCACCTAAACTGTTCTGTGATTGAATGAAGAAACTTCCACTGTATTCTTAGCACTGCCTTTAGGTCATCAGAGTTATTTTTTAACAAAGTGGGAATTTTTTGTGCTTGCACAAAATGAAACTTCTACTGATATTGGGGTTTTTTTGATATTAATAAAAACTAGTGTGCAAGCTATATATTTCTGCCTTTTCAGTAGCTAGTGAGTTGTTAGTAGAACAATGAATTGATAGAATGATCACAACTCTAATGCTACAAACAAAAACTGAGAGGAAATAAACCAGTATTTTAGGAATTGGTTGCTAGAATTATGCCATTGAATAATTCAAATGGGATTGAAGTCTTCCTTTTTTTGCTATAGCATGTGGTAGAAGTAATTAAATATTAAACAAGTATGAGAGGGAAAGGAACATATGCAGCTACAATACATGAATTTTAAAAGTAAATTTTGTGTTCATGACAATTATAGGAATAAAAGGAGAAAACACAAACAAATGGGATAGGATCTATCCAAATTCCCAATATGAACCAGATGTCCTAAGAGCTTGTTCGTGTAAATTTATAAAAAGTGAGACTTAACTTTCCAACTCACAGAATAATTCATGGTGGAAAGGATTCTTCTGCCTGTCTAAATATGGATTCCAGGATTTCTTATTCTGCAAGAAATATTTTACTTTTTTTATTGATGTCAAGCTTCTTTATACATAGCATTACCTCAGCTTGGTTGAATGGCATAATTTTGGTGTGGGTGATCCAGTCTCTTTGTCCACATCTAGGTATTAGGTAGGATTTAAAAATATCTACAAAGAAGTTTGCCAGTTCTACTGGACAATTTTCACACTCCCACATGTTCTCATCTATCACACACACTTAGGATGGGTGCCTGTCCTTGTGTCTCCTGTCTCCAGTGATTTCCCACAGGGAATTCCTCTACCTTAGACTAAACTCTTGACATTTGGGACACACAAAGCTGAGTGTCAGGGCCCTCAGTTTTGCAGAAATCACCAGCCATTGGAACAATGTTTTAATATAACCTCAATTGGAAATCCCAGAGAATATTAATTAAGCCATCCAACATTTGATGAACGGGCTGTTTACTGAGCTTTGGTAAAATTCTGTTTATGCCACAGCTTTAATTTAGAGGCAACCTACCCAAACACTCTGCTACTTATGGAACAACCAGCAAGAAACCTGAGTGATGACATGGCCAAACCAAAGAATACTTCAGAGAGGGCACACAGATGGAAACACACGTGGAAGGAGCACATCTGAACGTGAACTGGAATGTTCAGCTGTCACAATGCTTGTCCTGTCTGGGATTAAGGTTTTGCTCAGCCTCAGGCCAGAAATGGTATTTGAAATTATTTCAAACCTTTTGTCCTCACAATCCTTTTGAAGCAGGTCAGGCTATTTTGTTTTCTTCATGGTGCTTTAGACATTTTTTTTTCCCTTCAGCAGATGAGGCAGGAGTACAGCAGCTGAGGAGATCACAGGGACACTCATCCCATTCTGAACCTGGACACTCTAATCTCTGAAGGCAGCAGTATTCCACAGCCTTTGTCACAGGAATCCTAAGTCTTTGCAGATTTCTTACACTTCCATGATGTTCTAATTAATACTCCTTCCTTTTAAAAAAAGAATCCATTCAGTGTAAGTGGGCTAAGTGCTATTTATCTAAAAGCCCTTGGCAGCTGAAGTCTGGATTAATCTTCTAACCCAAATCAAATCATGTCAGCTCGGATCAGCTTCCTTGTATAATCTGATTTTTTCAGGAAAGTCAGCTTCTCCTGCTGTATGTGACCTGTGGCAGCAACTTGGAGATGGAAACTTGGCATCTCTGTGTGAGGAGGATCCTGAGACACTGGAATTCAGCACAGATTTCTTCCTTTCTTAGAGCTTTACCTGTCTAAAGCACCTGAAGATATGTCTTGAACTCTTGAATACATTTCATGGACCATAAATCTAAAAAGTAATAAGTCCAAAACCTTATTTTCCTATTTTATTGCTTTCTCTTGTGGTAAAGTTTTCCAGTGTCTATTCACCAATCTTAGCCCTGCATAATTTTTAGAACAGCACCATAAATTCTCATACTTGTTCTGCATATGTATATCTGTATATTTAGCTATCCTGTGAGCTTCTACGATGTTTTGCAGCATTTACTTCACAATCTTTATGCAGAAGAAAACCTATGCAAGCCTCCACTTAAAAATGAAAAGTCTGTAAGAGGCCTGTGGAAATTGCAGTAAACAGCAAATGTTCCTGCAGACAGATATTGACTTTACAGTGTGATTAAATTATATCCATCTCTCCTCTCTCTTCCTGTCACGCATTTGAACCACACTTCAGTCACTTTGGCTTTAATTCACAGTTTCACAGCAATTCCTTTCAGCAGTGACTGTTGCTTATAATTTTATATTCTGAGCAGATTAATGTAGTATTTTTTTATTAAGTATTCTGCCAAGTATGGTGCATCCCTTGGCAAGTTAAATTCTCATTCTAGTTTGTTTTGTGTGTCTGTGTTAATCTTAATCATATTGATATTCTGAACACAGAGTTGCTGATCTGATCTACATTTTTGCCTGCAAACTCAAGGTCAGTGATTCTGTAATATCATTAGAGTAAATTGTAGCAACAAAAACTAAGCAAACAACCCTCCTCCCCCAAAACAAAACAAAAATTAATAAAACAAACAAACAAAAAAGCCCCACTCTCCTAAAAAACCTAAGCACAAAAAAAAAAAAAAATCCACAAAAAACCCACACAAGAAAACCAAACCAAACCAAACCAAACCAAACCAAACCACAAAACAAAACAAAACAAAACAAAACAAAACAAAACAAAAAACAAACAAACAAAAAACAAACAAACAAACAAACAAACAAAAACCAAAAAAAACCCCAAACAAATAAAAAGTGTGAGAGAAAACACAGGTCTCAGAAATATTCATATTTCTCCAAAATATCCAAAAATCCTGGAGGGTGGGAGAAATACAGATAGGGGAAAATTTTGGTTCCACAGTTTTCTGTGTATTGAGTTTGGTTTTGGTTTTATTGATTTTTTTTTTTTTTTTTAAATTCTGAAGGACAGTGTTAATTCTAAATCAGTCATAAACCAACTGTAAGTAACTTCTTTGCTGGCATTAATTTCATGTCATATGTTATGGCCTTTCTGGCAGGAAGCTAAATTAGCTTTTTCATTATAAGTGAACATTTTCTCTCTCTCTCTCTCTTTCTCTCTCTGTGTCTCTTTTTTCATACTAAAGTGTTCAGCATCTTTGACAAGGAGACACAGTCCCATCTGTAGATTGCTACCTGCATGTGATGTCAAATTTGCTGCTTTGCAACAAGATTCCTGTGAGCAGCACAGCTTAATCATAAAAGGAAATTATTTAGTGTTGAATCCATAAAGGAAATTAAAGTGTCAAGTGTGACTCCTGCATTCTAGACATAAACTCCCAGCCACATCTCCCTAGGAAATTTCTCCCCTGTGTCTCCTAAACTGAAGATCTGCAGGCAACGTGTCTCCAGATGCAGAGGTTCCCCAGGAGTCTCAGATTTCCTTGGGAGTATTTCCAAACCCGTCTTGTTCTTGAGAAAACCTTTTTTTGCATCTGCCAGATGCCTATTTACCCTCCAAATCACAAGCTGGGGTTTGCTATGCCTGTCACTAGTGCCAGGAGTGATGGGAACAAAATGCAGAACGTGGATTTAATGATTTTTGACTGCCCAGCGACTTAAATGCCGTAACTCTTACTTGCTTCAGGTTTCTTCTAATCACAGCAAATGAGCTATTCCTGTGTGTCAGGAGCTGAATATCTTTGGATTTCCCTTAATGAACTACTTTAATTTTGTGCAGAATAACTGTAGTTTCTTTATGTTAACAAGCAGTTTTATGATGCCAGTGTAGCCTGATGGTTGTTGTATCTTGCTTGGAAAGGATGATTAAAGGATGAACTTTGCTGCAGTGCCCTCTAAATTATTTTACCAATGTGTAGTGGCAGAATTGCTATAAAATAAAGTTTTAAATTCTATTGCTCTCTATTGATGAGACTTTAGGACAAATATACTGACTGGAAAGCACCTATGGATTAAGAAATTACCTATGTATTCTTCAACACCAGCAAATTATTCTGCATGAGATCTTCATGATGCTATTTAAGTATTGGTTATGTAAATAGGACGTAAAAGTTAAAAAAAAAACAGAGTGACATCTGTTCACTTTCTGCAGAGACATTTGCCTTCAGAGCTTATGTTACTTGTCAACAAAATTTAAAGAATAAGTGGCAGTAATGCTGTCCTTAAACACTTCCTCTGTCCTCTACAGTGCTATAGTGCTTTTTAAGCTCAGGCATAATTTTTCTCTCTATTTATAATACATAGATATGTAAAGATCTCTTGAAGATCCCAGATAGTAGAGTGAAACATCAAATTCTTTAGATTATTCTGTTGTGAGACAGGTGAGCTGGCAAAGCTGGTAATTGCACCAACATGAGCCACTAAAATCCCAGCATAAGCATCTAAGCTCTTCTGTTCTGGCTCACTCATCCTCTGGGAAATTTTAGCTGGAGCTGTGAACCTATGAAAATAATGTCTCCACCTCAGAGAACAGCCTGTACACACTCAGTTTAGCCATTAGTTTCCCTGGAAACTTAGCAGAGACACCAGAGCAACATGCTTTCTCTGGGAAGTGCTGCTCGGAGCCGAGATCCTGCTGCCTGCACAGCTCTCACCATCTGCAGGTTGGGGCTGGGTTTCCTTTGCAAGCTCAGTCTGCTTTTACTGGCTTCAGTGACTCATAACTACACAATACTCTGTGTTTTTAACATCAAGGTTTCCAGCTGGAGATGACTGACTGAAGTGAAAAGAAAAAAATCCTGGTGGCATCCATGGATGATGCAGGCATTGCTGGTCTATGGAAACACCCACAGCACAGAACTGAGGAGCTGCTTGAGGAAGAAGAGCAACCACTATTTCCTTAAACACTTCTGTTGTGGCATCACTCCCCATTTGTCTATCTGCTTACCATTTTCCTTTTCCTTCTGAAGCAATTGGTAGCAACTTTTGCCCTTCCAGAGGGAACTCTGGCTTTTCACTTTACATTTCTTTTACTGTGTAGCTTTATACAATAGACACAGCACTATTTCAGTGTCCCCCATGCAAAGAACTTCTACCATAATTTCTGTTCCTTTTCTAGGCTTTGATTTTTTAATCTAGCCAGATTTAACTTCGATCTTACTTTGGTACAATCAGATTGATAACAGGAAAATTCCTGGGGAACAACGAGATCATAACAAGAACTGGTACAGCTGATCCAAAATGAATCTACCAGGGCTACTGTTCTTCCAATTTCAGCATTAAAGAATACCTACAGACTTACATGGGTATCTAAACCAAATATGTGTAGCCCATAGGCCCATGACAGATCTCTGGCTGGTTTGATTTTTTTTTCTTGTACATCTGTAAAAAAGGGAATATTTCCCCCTGAAAACCTAGAGTAAAAAGTATCTGTATTTCATACTAACAACAATTAAAAAAATCACAAGAAAAGGAGGTAACATTAATAACTCAACCTTCTCCAAGTTTCCACTACAACATGATTATTCCTATTCTATTTACAGGAGGAAACAATTTGATCCCCTCTTATTAACCTTTAAAATTATTCCCCTCTTCAAACCCAGTGGAGTCTCTGATGAAGCAGCACATATTCTGTACAAATGTGAAGTGACCAGTGTGAAGAGATCTGGCTGGAAGCTGATGAGAAATGTAATCCCAGAAAAGCCCTCCATTCTGTATAAATTAAGGCAATTAAGGCTCATTGAACACTCCTCTGGACCCACTGTCAAAGCAAATAAACAAGCACCCAGCAGTGCATGAATGTGTAATCAGATAGAGTCTGGTGTTCACTGAGATGTGTGCTCATGCTTTGGACACAATGTCAAATTCATTATTTTGCCTTAGACTCTTCTGTTTCTTATACCTCTGCCTCCAGCTCAATAATTTATCTACAACACATTTAAAAGAACACAAGATAAACAGTAAAAAAAAATGGCTCGTGGAAACTAGCACAGCTGTACACAATGGGAATTTAAACAGCAAAGTAAAATAATCTGTATTTAAAAGCTGGCAGGAAATACAACTGTGATTCACTTAGACAGATATTATTAACTTAATGGAATATTAATAGGATATTCCATTTATATCTCCTTTTCTGTCCCAAAGTCTCCTGAGATATTTTTCAATGAGATTTTAATGATAATATAAAATGCAGCTACTCCTGAGATAAACATCTATTAGAAATTAGTAACAAATGCATAATTTAAGAGCTGGCTAAGAAGGATTTGCCTACTAATTGTATGAACTGCAATGCAGGAAGAACACCGGGCACGTTTCTAAACTCTGCTCATGTAGTCATTCAGAAATTCACACAATATGGTAGGAGCACAAAATCTAAGGTTTTATTATGGAAAAATTTGAATAATTTAGGTTTGAGAAGCCCTCTAAGATCATCAAATCCAGGACTGCCAGGGCCATCATTGAACCATGTCACCAGGTGCCATATCCATGTGGCTTTTATATCCCTCCAGGGATGGGGACTCCACAACTTCCATGAACAGCCTGTCTCAGAGCTTGATGACCATTTTGGTGAGGAATTTTTCCCTGATATCCAACCTAAACCTCCCCTGGCCCAGCCTGAGGCTGTTCCCTCTCCTCCTGTCCCTGTTCCCTGGGAGCAGAGCCCGAACCCCCCCGTCTGTCCCCTCCTGTCAGGAGCTGTGCAGAGCCACAAGGGCCCCCCTGAGCCTCCTTTTCTCCACTCTGGTTTCCATTTCATCTTCTCAGTGTTATTATTTTTTCTCATTCTAACTTAACCACAGAGCAGAAGCTCCCATACCCTATAGCTCTGCAGTACAACTGTAAAGACTTCTTTGCCGTTCCTTTTCCCCTTCCCCTTCTCCTTCCCCTTCCCCTTCCCCTTCTCCTCACACTTTACCTTTCTGGAGTGATTTTTTTTCACTAATTGACCACTTTCTGTGAGCTCTTTGAGGTAAAACAGCAGAAAAACATAAGTGATAGGGCAGGGAAGATGATTTTTCAGATTTTTTCGACACCTTAAAAGAGATAAAACCTTTCTTTCTCTCTTGCATCCATTTGAACATCCTTTTAACCTACATTACTAACAAGCCCTGTTGATTCTTATTTAGAAATGCCAATGAAATCTTAAATTTCTGAATGGTTAAACTGACAGGCTCCAGAGACTTCAAGGTGGTCTACTGAATATAGGACATAAATTCAATCTTGTTTTTGCTTTTTTCAAGCATGCAGATTCAAGCTGACTGGATGTAGTACACTGCATTACATCCCTGCATTGAGCTGGTAAAACAACTTGTGTTCTAAGGATCCAAACTTGTTCTCATGACTTTTGGTGAAAACATTTTTATGTCATGTTGGTCTAAATCAGATCATCAGCTATGATTTGACTTGAAATATTTGAATATTGAATATGGGTTTCTGCTCCAGGTGTCTCCCTAAAATTCTTGATGTTATTAAAGGTTGGTGCAAAAGGATAAAGTTTTTTCAATTTATGTGCAAGCATCAAAAAATATCCTTACCTCAATTATTATTATTACTGTTAATTTATTTGGATAAATCAAGGATGTTTCAGCTATCCTATTTTTCCACACAAATTTGAAGCCCACAAACGTGATTCTGAAAGTCTTACAGGTAAAGCATCAGAACAAATTTGCCTTCTGGAGCCAGCATTGTCCTTTCTACAATAAATATCTGTCTGCATTTTAGCAGACAAATGACTACAAGATGTCACTGAAGACAGGTCTTTTTGAGGTCATGTTCTACTTCATTATTTCATAGTTTATTTTAATAAATCTGGCATTTTTCTATTTTAAAGCACACTGTGAGCTGTCTAATCTGGACAGAGCAGTCCTCTTCCCTTTTATATAATACTGTACCTTAAAATTTTAGGTTATATTTATGATGTATCTTCAAAATACTGAACAGCAATAGATAATCAGCTGAGGATGTTCCAATTCTCTCAGAACTGAAGATCCCACATTGTGTAAATTAGGAATTACAGCTCAATCTGATCCAGCTGTTGGCCTGCCTGATGCTGCTCTTTAATTAAAACATTAATTGCAAAGCTAGCAAAGGGCTACAATGACATATCCTCTTAAAGCATGACTCTTTATTCACCCTTATCTTCCTGGCTCTGTACCAGGCAATTTTAAAGGGGGACATCATGAATAATGGATATATAAAACAGAATTCTTCTCATACCAGATGCCATTTCTCAGAGTTATCTCTAGACTGCTGAGAATTAGTATAATAATAACAATAATTGCCCAGCCCTACAGAAAAAAATATTGTAATTTCCTGCTCCTAGGGTAAATTACCATATTTCAAGTTAAACTAACTCTATTTATGACTAAATTGATAAAAGAAGGTCATGTATGATAAGGAATAGGATATGTAAGAGGCCAGTTGCAAAGAAAGGGGATATGTGTTGTTTGCCCAGCTGTTTTTTGTCTTTTTATGTGTGAAAACTCTGGGTGTCCCTGTTGTGAATGAAAACAATGAAGGAAACAAAAGGAAATAATAATGAGGATATGTTTACAATATACATACATTAATAACTCAAATTCAAGAAGAAAAAAAATTATACATGTTTTTCTAAATGGCATAACATCAGACAATCAAAGATATGAGAGGGGGAAAAACTCCTTGTTCTTTCCTCTGGACCCTGAAAAATTGCTTCCTAAAGTGGATTCCTGACCATTTTTAGAAACAAACACTTTTATAGTCCCATGTACTATTTTCTGCCATGATTTCTCCCTGTAGTCTGCAGTATCCTGTCACTGTACTTCCCTTAGTCAATGCAGCACTCAGGTTTGAGGGGCATGGAATGGGACCTGGCTCTAAGAAGTGCTATTTGGCTCAAATAATTCATCTTTTTCTGAATCTGTGGCACAGACCCTCCAAATGCTTCAATTCTGCTTTCAAAGAGGTTCCAGCAGGAATCTGAAAATATGGCAGCAGTGAACACTGCAATAGTAACAGTGCTCTCAAAAGGAACCAGTGTTTGTTGGACATTGGATTTTTTTTTTTTAGTGAATAACAACAGGAAACGTTAATCAAGAAATTTAAGTGTTCAGAAAATTTGGTATATTTGAATTAGACACATACAAGCTTTTTAGTTTGGCATACCAAGGCCATTGGTCATTTGGGAACTGTATGACTACAAGCATTGTTCAGACACAGACATCTGTGTGTCCTCATGTTCAGCCAAGGGGTAATGTGTAATTCTCATTTCAGATGCACTCAGGAATCTGATGTTAGGAAATATATAACTGTGGAAAGATATGCTGTTCATTTTTTAAGTCATCAATAGGAAGCATAGCTATGTTCCCTAGCAAAGCCCTGAATTCTGAGTTTGACCAAAATTGCATCTTCTCTGACTGAATTCAGGAATCGAATGCTAATTTAATAGCAACGCCAAAAATTGAAAGTTCCCAGTGTTAAAAATGCAGATTTATATTAGCCTTGAAAAGTCTCTAATATTAAATAACCCTTTGGAAATGCAGATTCATATAACATATAAATATTATATTCAAATGATAACTTTCTCTGGTGTAAATTAGGAGTAAATTATTGAAATCCCCATTAGACAAGAGACCAGGTTGTGCCCCTGGTCCAACAGGCACCAACTTTAGGATCAGTGCCCCAAGCCCATCAGTTTTTAAGAAGCATTTGGAAAATGCCCTTGACAACATTAATTTTTTGGTCAGCCCTGAGCTGATCAGGACAGGACCCCTCCAAATGGAATATTCTGTTCCATAGCTTCATTCCCCCAATCCCTGATCCCTGACCTGAGTTTCAGGAGTTGAGAGATGTGGGAAGAGGCGACTGCTGAAATCAGTGATGAGCATATTTCTCCTAACAAGGTTGTATCCCTGCACAAAATATTGTGTAAGACTGAGAATTCCTGTGGATTCCTACTGAATGCCATCTCCTCAACTGCTCACCATACCTCTGATAGAGCAGAATTATTAATCACATTAAATGCAGTTTGGCATATGAGGCTGGGGATCAAGTCATCTATCATAGGATATCATCATTTGTCAAAGGACCCAAACACTCCAAAGGTGTTGTTGGTTGGGAAGAGAACCTTGAAGGTGAACACCTTATTATACACTTTTTTGTTGTTGTTTACAGTTTATGGTGTTTTCGCATGCTAAGTCTGGAAACTTTCTGTAATTCAATGGAGATGATGGGGTCAACTTTTAAAGCTGAGACACAAATCCTCTTATATCTTCCTGGGATTTCACAGTCCATTCCTTTGAGCACAGAGTGCTTCTTTATACAAACAAACAAACCCAGAAAAAGAACTCACCTTCTATTCAGAAAATACAAAACTAACAGAGCCTAATCTGTCCTGCATAGATATTTTAGTGTGTCAAGGGAAGAGTGTGTGTGTTCAGCTTTGCTGAAGAGGGAAAAATGATACATGCTAAACAGACAGTGCTTTGTGCAGGGAGATTTGGACAGAGAATGCCAATGCTGAGTTCACAGCACTGAATTCACCTCAGTGGAAGCTGACAGCTAAAACATGGATAACACTAATTTAAACCCATTAAACAGAGTCACAAACCCGTGTCATCATTTGGGAAGTTGGTTGTGAAACGTGCTCAGCTTTGCAGCAGGTTAAGGATGCTTGGAACTCAAAATGCAGAAGTCTAAACTCTCTAGGTGTCTGTGAAAACTCTGCATGGATCAAAAATTGACAATTCTGTTAATATTCAAAAACTGGTGGCACTTTCTGTGCCCAGGATGAGCCCTTTGTATTCCTGTTACATTTTCCCCTGAGCCTCTTCACTGAGACATTATGGGTTTGCCCCTGGCCAAAATGACACAGAACATGCCTGGCAGTAGCTCTGTGTTTCTTTTCCTGCTTGTTAACAGCCATGGGCAAACTGATTCTTTCACTTTAATGAGAAAATACCTCTGTTCTTAAGATATGAAGGCAAGACACTGAGTGATTGTTTCTATGCTGAGTTGTTTGAATTCTTTGTTTTTACAGAAGTGCTGTGCTGTGAGTGTGAAATGCACTTGACTCCACTTTAAACGTTGTCTAAGCTTAAAGCACAAAGTAAAAGGGTTTTATTGAAAAAAAATGGGAAAGATTACAGTTTTGTTTATAAACTCAGAAACATATTTACATAAGAAACACATAAAACCAAGTATCGTGTGCATACTGATATGGGAGGCTGCTTATAGCTGCAAATGTAGATATTTTCTGATGTGTCTAGCAGAAAGTTAAAGCTCCTGCTTGGTAGGGATTTACTACCAAATAAAAAGAGCAGGTTTTTCCAGGGTAATTTTCAGTCTCTGAATTTCCATCCCTCAGTTTTGTTTCATAGCTTTACTTTTATCTTGTTTGCTGCAGAATGTAAATTAAATTTCAGAGCATGTCCCTCATTTTTCCTATTAATATCAGGGACCTTTCTTACTGTATTCTGCTTTTCTGTTCTGGCTGTGCAGCATCTAAAAGAATAATAATTGCAAACTCTAGAACTTAGCCATGGGAGAGCCTCTTAGAGAAGTCGAGAAACCTTAGAGCACTTCTTAATTCTGCTTAAACTGCTCTACCTTAGAGCACTTTCTTTAATTCTGCTTTCAAAGCAAGAAGCTGACTTGTACTTTTACACTGTAACTCAGCATAAGCCTTTCTGTGCAAATCAGTTTGTTTTTTCACACTGCTCTTGCTAAGATTTTTTGGTATCACACAAGAGTTTGTCTTTTATTTTTGTTCTTTTTATCAACAGAACTTATATGTGATTTTAAATGTCACTTAAGCACATTGCTTTCCATGTGCAAGGTTTTATTCATTCAGAGAGTGGAACTGGGACCATGTCACCCCAGCAGAGACAAATATTCTCCACCAGTTATTTTCCCTCTGCTGTAGGACACTCATGTACACACCTGAGCTTAGCACACCACAGAGGAGCCTTCAGGCTGTTGTAGCTGATGTTTGTGAGCAGATGGATGCTTGGATGGGACCAAAATTAAATTAGTACACTACAGGTGGTGACAGAACAAATTATACCGAGTGTTATTAGTGCAGAAATCCAGCAAACACCAAAGGCAATTCAAATGGAACCCATGTTTCCAGCAATGGTATGTGTAGATAACCCACTACTTGCTAAATGCAGTGATCAAAGGTTGTATTCAGCATTTTTGTCATCAGATTTTGCTTGGACACCTATTTCAATGCTTAACTCCCCAGTAATTTTTTAGAGGATGCTGTAAATCTCAATCAAGGTCATGGTGAGCTGTCCTTTGCTAGTGTTTCCTCTTGCATGGTGGGGACACACTGGCCTTGAGTACCTGCTGGAGGAGGGGGGTCAGAGAGGGGCACAGGTGCCTAAATCTTCACTGAGATGCCTCTGTGGACAGAAATCTTTAGGAAGCTGGCTGGTGGGATGCCAGAGGTGCTGTAGGAGAGCTGAGACACCTTCCTTCACGTTGTTGAGCAGTGGTGCTCATGTGGAGGTTTTAGCAAGGAATGGCTCAAACATGGAATGTAAGGAACTGGCACCAGGAAGGTGAAACTGAGGGACAAAGGGACAGAAATACACTGGGGATTCCTGCTGGGATATATTGCTCTGAGGGAAGCAGAGCACAATTTTTCTGAGGGATTGCTTTTGTGAACTTGGAGGGGATAAGGCATCAAAACTGAATTCACATAATTTTTCTCTCAGTGAACCTTTTCTATGTGGTAGAGCTAAGGCAAATTTGAGTTTTTCATTAGTCCAGTGTCATGTAGGATCACATACATAAGAATGACCTTCAGGTAAAATATTCTCTTTCCAGTCATAAGAGAACACAATCTGCTAAAATCAAAAACACTGCAGGAAGAAAACCTGAGCTGTGTAAATTTTGAGTGTTGTGTCTTTTTTATCCCAGAACATTGTGCCTTCTTTTGGAGCTTCTGACTGAGGGCATATGCAGGAAACCCTTCATCATGTTAGGAACTCTGATAAAGTGATTTTTCTCTACAAGGACCATCCCTGCTCAACTTTCAGATAAATTTCTTCAATACCTGTTACTTAGATCTACACATTTAAGAGAACATAGCAATAAGACACCCAGAAAGAGGAGCTTCTGTGACTGCTGAGGTTGTGCAGGGAAGAAGTTTAATACTTGATGGAAAACTGAGGTCCCTGTCCTAGTCCAGTTTTAGGTTTTCTGTTTGGTTGGTTTTCATTTTTTTTTTTTTTTAATTTTTTTTTCTGTTGTTTTGTTCTGTTTTCTTTTTCTTTGGGTGATTTTGTTTCTTGTTTCTTTGGGTCCTTTTGTTTTGGAGTTTTTTGTTTGTCTTTTGTTTTCTAATTAAATGAAACATAGCCTGTATAAATTCTTGATGTATAATCATTCCTGTGTGGAGGTCACCTCTTGCTTCAGTGAAACAAGACCACAAAAAATTGGAAAAGGCTCTAAATTGTTAATTTGGCTATGGGATAATTTTCAGCTCCATGTTTCTGCAATGTGAGGCCTCCAGCTGTGCAAGGCTGATTTGCACATGGATAACATTGTGATTTAGGATGACCCTGCTTGGGCAGGGAGGTTGGATCAGATGACACACTCTGGTCCCTTCCATCCTGACCCATTCTGTGATCCTGTGTGATTCTGTAACTTAAAATTAGGGGGGAAAGTGAACAAATATAAATATTTTATAATCTCACTTCCACAGTAACTGTTTTTCTTCACTCTCCCACAACCTATTTCATTGCAAAACCATATCTTTAAAAGCATTTTAGGCAGGAAATAAAACATGTAGTAAACACCTCTTCTTACCAATACTTAGAAATTCTTCCTGATAAACAACACTTGTTGTGCCATATTTTAATATCAAAATAGCTTTGTAGGAATATTATCAGTCTTTTTATCATCTGAATAATTTAGTTGCATCCTATACAGAGAATCTTCTCAATTTGTCATTTTAAATACACTCTTCCCATGTGTTTGTCCTCTGTGGATTTTTATTTGTATGCTTGGTTTGGGGAGGATTTTGTTCCCTTTAAGTGTTTCATGGTATTTTAAATGCAAGATTTTCTTTGAAATCTTTCTAATAGCTTCTGCTGAAGAGTGAGGCAAACTGCATTAGGCTGATGGGAGCTCCATTCCTTTCAGTGGAAGCTCTTACTATTTTAAAGTCAAGGTTACTGTTTCAAATCCAGTCTTTCTGATCACTACAAATGACCAGCATGGGGTTTTGGTCAAGGCCTTAAAGAAACCAGAGGCACAAAGAATTCAGGAGATCATTATAATCACACTAAGACTAGAATTTTTACATTAGTTACCCTGCATATTCCTCCCCTCTTTGGTATCTGGCTTTTTCATGCTGTAGATAACTGGGCAGAGGGAAAATCTCCTTATGGACATGTTAATATTAAAATTTGCTATTTCTCAGAAGATCCATAAGATAAAGCTGAAAACTGCCCTGTGCACCACCAAAGAAGGAAAGTGGGATTGAGAAAGTTTCCTTGGGTTATTAAATACAATCCTTTCCTTTCATACTCAATTAACCGTGTCTCTAAAGACCTTTTATTCAAAACACAAGATGAGAGAAAAGAACTTGGAGATTGAAGAGAGAGAAAGCATTGCTGTTAAGAATAATTTCTATATATATTTTTAAGTGTTAGTTATTGGCAGCTGATACAATTTTGTGGTGGTGGGTCTTGTCACCTGCTTGGGGATACCTTATTGCCCATTACAAAAGCTCAAAACAAATGTGACCAACCAGATCCTGAGTATGTTAGAAATAAAACCACCACCAAAAACATTCCATGTGTATCGTTATAAAATCATCTGTCAAGCTGCCTCATTCAACTTTTAATAGGCAGAACAGAGCTTAGCAATTAATGTCACTATCTGTTATTTTCTTTGTAAATGATGTGGTTTTTTCTTCAAATAGTCCCTCCTATGCACCGATCTATTTCAGTAATAACTAAATGCCTTCCCATTGGGATAAAGTTCAATTCAATTCCTTTGAGTTTGAAGAAATGTCATGAATATGTCCTGAATCCTGGGAGAAAAGCAAGGCAAGGTGCTTCTATCACGAGTTCTCTTAAAGCCAGAGCTGGGCTTGTAAATGAAACTGGTGCCCTTTGTGAAAAAGGCATGAGAGGCTCTGACAAGGGTCATGTTCACCTGGATTCAATTAGTTCACTGAAGTGTAGCTTAATTTCTTTCTTTAAGCTTTTTCTACTATCAGTATTCCTCTCCAAAAGCAAAGCTACCTTTTTTCCTCTTCCTGACAAAATAAATAGAAATTTTGCCATTTTATTCCATAATATAAATGTGGATTTTATTTGTCTATGGAATGCCTTGCTATGTGGAGAAAGGGCAGAGCTCAGCTAAGAAGTCATCATGTACAAAGGTACAGAGCGCACTGCACTCAATGAAAAAGTTTCAAACTCAGTATTTGCAGATTTGAAAGATTTGAAAATACCTCCTTTTACTATTTTGTCCCTCCTTGCTTTTCTTTCACTCCTCAAAAAGGATGTGTTCTAATGACCCTGCTTCCTGAGATGCCAGATTTTCATTTGGATAAGTGAATTTCTTGGGACATACATGGTTTAGGACACAGCCAATTGCCTCTAGATTGGCTTGTTCAAAATCTGTCAAGATTGAGTTCCTGATTAAGATGGGATGTAAGTCTAAAAATGGATAATTTTAACCCATGATGATTGAGCTTAAGAACATAATCAGAACATGTTCTGTGTCTATTTCATCTCAGTACATGGTGGAATCTGAATTGAATGGCAGTTAAAATTTTAGAGAAAGTGGAGAGAGTGAAGCAAATCAGAAGGAACAATCAAAGACAAAGTGAGGATTTAATTTATTTCTGAACAAAAGTAGGAATAACTATTATCTCCCACATGTAACAAAATTCCATCTATGTTAGATCTTCATCTAGTTGCCAGAGGATTGGTTCATTTTTCACTTTAAAACTGGCAGATTGTGACAATGTTCCTGTACTTGAAAAGACACTGTGCTGTTTTGCTCTGCATACACTGCCTCAGATGATTTTAGAAACTCAAACTACAGCACACTGCATGTCAGTTTTCTCCCTAAATGTCTCTCAGGGTCTGGCTATTTCAGAAAACCCTTCTCTCTGTGCCATGGGATAATTAGCAATCAGCTCATTAGGAAACCTCTCGTGGTTATGAACACAAGGAGTTAAATGGTGAGACAGAATGCACATCTCTGCTGCAATCCAACAGCTCTTATTTCATCACACTGGTACTCAGATTTTTGCCTGAGGAACAGGAGGAGTTTGGCTTTTGAAAGCTGTGATGTGTGGCCACAATAGGTGTATCCTCTCAAGGTTGTCCTTCCCTACTGACTTTGTCAATTGCCTGGAGGTTTGGGTATGGATCATGCACTGAGAGCCTCTGGCAGGCATTTCATCAGTGTTCATTCAGATCAGCAAGGCTTGTGATGATTATTAAAGCTCACTTTGGGTGTAGCACTGATTTTTGCACACAGTTATTCTGGGGCTAAGATTATATATTAAAAATGCTTGCAAAATTAAGTAAATTTGTTCTTGTACTGAGGAGCACAGATTGTATGACCTGAACCATACAAATGCTGTCCAGACCTAGGGAGGTGCAGAATCGCAGAATTGTTTTTGCTTGGAAGGGATCTCAAAAACCATCGTGTTCCAACCCCCTGCCCTGGGTCAGGGACACCTTCCACTATCCCAGCTTGCTCCAACTGCTTTATTCTGCTGCCCAGGCTGGTCTAATCTCCTGATCTGAAAGTGGGAGATGGGACCAGAAGGTATGGCTAAAAACAGCCTTACTGCACTGTAAATACATAAAAATAAATCAATTAGGACCTCCTCACACATGTTTCTCCCTCTCTTCAAGCACAGAACCAGTTGTAACCCAGTTAAACTCAACAGTTCACAGGTGTTCAGTGGAATTGATTGTACACAAACTCACTTTTCACTTCAGGCTTCCTTAATATTTTCATTGCTATTTAAGTTTCATACATCATCATTGCTATTTAAGTTTCATAAGGAAGAAAATTATAGAAAAAAATCCCATGGACTAAAGGCCAAAGTGCAAATGAAGAAATGCCTCCAGATAGAGATTGGGGTTAATTTTAAGGCATCTCTGCACACTACCCTGTAACTCTTCCTGCATTACCCTACAACTCTTAAAATTAAGGAAATCCCATATTATTTATTCAGCTCAAAGACTCGCTCAAGTTGAAGACATATTTAGCAAAAGAACCATGGAACTTGGTCAAATTCTATAAAAATATATACACATTTTATGGTAATTCAAAATATTTCTTTGTCAAATAGTAGGTTTCTCCTGATCTGGCTGTTCCAGTCATGGCAGGTGCTGGAGTCCCTTTTCTGTCATTCCACTCTCTTCTCTGACTTACTGAAGGAAACCCAAACTGTTCTGGGTGCTTCTTTACCTGCAGCTTTTATTGCTCAGCTGGCTGCACTTATTTATGAGAGAGCTGCCTGCTCTCTGAAATTTTTAACCTCAAACATGGAATATTTCCCCTCACATGGATGTGGTATCACCTGCTGGCTGATGATGTGATCAGCTTTGGAGTGCACCAGTGTGGAGTCAGCAAATGATCCCAGGGTGGCTTTGAATGCCATATTATCCTGGAGAACCTTTCCACCCACTTATCTTAGGAGTCAATACACTTGGGAATTCATTATCCTGCTCCAGTCAGTGAAATGGCATAATCAGTTAACCTGCCATGGATACAGAGTGCAAAACCTAAATATTAAAATTTAAAAATCTGTTTATAAAAATCCATTTTTCAGGGATGCCCCTCACATAATTTTAGACTTCAGAAATTTTGTTATCTAGAAAAATATTTACTTGTCAGATGATTTTTTCCATGTAGCCTAGGTATTTTTACCCAAATGACTGAATTTCCCTGTTTGTAAGAAGGAGCCCATAATTGTGTGGTTTGCACTAGATGCCTTTTTGACAGATTCAGATTAAATCCAGGTCTTTGAGTTAATCTTTTCTCATTTAACCTCAAGCCTTTGGAATCATTACAGAATTCTCTCACTGGGTGAAATGATTCAGTCAATGCAGAAAGGTCAGTCTAAATGGTCATGATAGCACATTTACCTTCTTTATCTTAAATTTTATGGAGATATAGAATTGCCTGTTCTTTGCCTCTCAATAGCCATTGAATCACTGATTGTAATTATAAAAGTAAAGAGAATTTATGGACTTTATCATCCAAGTTATTTTGTGTACATTAAGAGTTTACATACTCCACAATGAGAACCCTGAGGTGGTACCAGAACACAAAATAAGCACAGATGACAGCACATGAAGAGTATGAAACTTCCAGCCTTTTGTTTCTGTGTGTAATTTTGATTCAAGTTTGTAAATCAAAGGTTACCATGTTGACTCTTACTCTGTTGGTTCATTTCATGCTGTTCCCATTGCCACATAGTGCTGTGATATTTATCTTCCTTCCTGTCCTTCCAAAGAAGGAAAATTGTGCTTTTGATTTTCTGAAAAGATTTTGATTCTTTGAAAAGATACATTTTTCACTAATATGTTAGGCTCACTGGGAAAAGAATGGGGGAAAGGAAAGTAACAAATTAAGAAAACATTTTAGAATAGATTTTCAGATCTAGGTGCTGTTCCTTGGTAGCATAGACATTTGACAACAAGCTTTCTTTTGAAGAAAACAGTGCTCTTTGTTGTTGATGTGCATCTAGATAACAAACCAAAACTGGCTATCAATTCTATATTCATAAGAACGCTGAAAAATAACACAAAACCCTTTTAAAAATTGACACATGCACTTCAGACAACATTCCCAGCAGGTGATGGCAGGGGATTCTTCCCCTCTACTCATCACTAGGGAGGTGCACTTGGATTTCTGTGTCCATGCTGGGCTTCCCAGTACAAGAGAGACATGGAAATATTGGAGTGAATCCAAGGAAGCTCCTCAAGGATGATTGAAAGATGGTTAAATCTCACCACACAGAAAAACCTACAAAAACCCTTCACTGGAGAATAATCTGAAAGGCTGAAACATCACTTTCAGATTTGTTTCTCATGATGAATAGATGTTCAAGTTCCTTTGCAGGATTTCCAAACAAACCCATTATTCCATCAGATATGTGGCTGCCACTAGATTTGGAAAGAAAAGACCCATTTTTGTACACAATATATCAGCCCTTGCAAATTTACTTGCTGTAGGGGAGGGAAGCAGCTCTGCTCAGTAGCTGGAGGCACGGCCAGCAGGCATCACTGTTTAAATAATTGTAGCCTTGAGCCTTGCTTTGCATCAGCTGAGCAATTACCCTTCCTTCTGCCTTCTCCAGGTTCAGAGAAGCCTAAACAGTGGTGAGCAGAGAGGTTTTGCAAGGTGATCCTCTTTTGGTTTTGGTTTTTTGGTTTTTTTTTAATAACATTGTGTGGAGGGCAGAAGTTATAGCTCTGCAAACTCACTCCATAAAGGCCAGATGTTGGATCTATAACTTGTGTTGATTGTTTAAAATCTGTTTGGGTTTTGTTCTCCAGGTAAAAATAAAACAGCAACAAATTTGACCATGGGACTGATGCAGAAATTTCCATTGATGATAGGAGTTTTACAAGTGAAAAAATGAATATAATCAAGAAATTCAGTGATGAGAGTCAGGGAAATTCTTAAGTATCAGTTTGCAAAAGGAGTTTGTCCTTATTTTCATCTAAGTTTAACCCCTACCTGATGGATGTAAGTCACTTAATGGACCAAGGTGCACATGCTGTATTTGTAAGATCCCTCCCTGTAGAACTTCAATTCCTTTGGGATTCTGGAGCTCATTCTGATCTCTCCCATCCACTCTGCTGCATTTGGCCATTTGCTTCCTTCCTCTTTACACCTTTTTCAGTTTTACTTCATGGTTTTTGATGTAAGTAGGGGAAGTACTCAAAATGTCACCACTCTCAGAAGCTACACAGTGGCTTTAAGGTATTTCTTCTTTGATTTCCTATGTCACTCTCAAAACCCCAATTTTGGCTTCTGCTTATTAATATTTTCTCAGAGTTATCTCAAGTAATTTTGGGATATTTCTCCAATGTTCTTATCAACATCTAATGTAATTTTTTATTTTCCTGTCACTGACACCCATGTCTTCCTTCAGCTGCTGTTACACCCAAGTCTCTCTTTACTTCTTTGGGTAAATTTGAATAATCAGTAACATTGCTCAGCCCACTCTATCTTTTCTATATTACATATGGTGGCAACTTCCCTTCATTGTAAAAGTCTTAATTATTTCCTACCTTTTCCCCCATTCATTAATCACTAGTTAATCCATAGGACAACTTTTCTTTTTATCCTATGACAACAAAGTTTCTTTTGAAGAGAAGTGTTTTCAAAACTCTTTGAAAATCCAGGTTTAGGATTTATATATGAGTTTAAGAAGTGTACTCTTAAAGGACACGTTTTATGTATAAAAAAGTGACTTTAATGTCTTTTTATTTTTGGGGCTGTGATTACTTCTTTATGCTTTGTTTGACATTTTGATAATATTTCTGTGAAACATCATGAAAATTATAATGTCTGAGGAATAAAATTTCATTAATATCCTATGCAATATAACAAAGTAATTCATTATATCTTTCAAGATAATTTAATGGGGACCATTTTTGTGATCTTAATCATATATTTTGTTAAACCTATGGTTAGAATACTTTCTCTAATCTTTATGTAATATTCCATCAAAATTTAAGAAGACATTTCCTGAGTGTTTCATGAACTATTTCATAATTATTTTTATGGGGTTTTTTTGACTCTACAGAAGTTCACTTCTATGTTTGGAAATACACTTGTATAGCACACCTTATTTAGAGTATTCATAAGAATACTAAGATTCATAATAAGAATTAAAGTGTTATTAAGAACATAACTGATCAGACTTCAGTGAAAATACTAATATTTAATGTCAATCACTCTCTCTTTATCTTTACCACAATTCATGGAGTAGTTTGAGTTTAAAGAGATCTGAATGTGGTTTCCAGTCTTGCTTACCTGCTTGTGTTGCTGGCCTGAGGAGTATCCAGGGATGAAGAGCAGACACCTATGGATTGATTTCCAGAAGTCAAACTCTGTTCTTCCCTCAGCTGAATTCCCAGCAGCTCTGTTACCAGAGGCTGCCTGGAGATGTTGTGCTTCAGAGGTGAAAGATTATCCAGAAAATCAAAGAATAAAAATGTGAACGTTTTTCTCCATCAATTCTGAAATGCCACTTTTATGGCTTTTTTCCCCACTGGATACTGGGCAGAATGGGGTTGAGAAAATGCTTTGCATGCTGAGAGTTAAATTGGCCTTCTGGGGCGATGGCAGCTGAGACTTGCAGAGGAAAATAAAGCTGTCTAGACCTTTCTTATGGTGGCAGAGCAAATCCCTGATCGGTGGGAACAAAGAAAAAGACTTTTTTAAATGAATCTTGAGAGATGACCAGAAGTTGCTTTGGATGCCAGTTACCAAAATGGGCCCTAATGACAACCTACCAGAATATAGCTCATCTATTTGATGATCTTGGAGATCTTTTCCAGCCTTAATGATTCTATGCTGGAAAAAACGACCAAGGAACATTTTTTTTTCCTTCATCTTTCTCACAGGCAAATATGTGAAATAAATGCTGTCAGCAGCACAGGGATTAGTGGTGTCCTCAGGTTCCTCCTTCATTTGTGCTCTGTTGTATTCCTGTACTTTCATATGTGTTCAAGCTTCCCCTCAGAAATATTTCCCCTGAAGAGTTTTACCTGCTGCTAAAAGGCCAAGCTTTGTGTTGGATGAAATGTCTACATAAATGACCTCAAAACAGACACGATGAATGGTGTGATTAATATTATAAAATACACCCCACACAGGGACATGATGCAACAGCTTGAAATGTACCTTATCACATGCACAGATAAAATACCATGGATGACATCTCACACAGTTCTGTGATGCTTTGAACAGCATTTCAAAGAGAAAGTCTATGAAACCTGTTACCCAGAGCAAAACATTGATCAAATTACAGGGAGAATTAATTTGGACTGTGTCTGGTTTTTGCAGTATTGCAGTAGGAGCGTTTCTGGTTAAATTTTTATCACTGGAATTTGCAGGGACAGTGGGGGACTAGGCAGTAGAACCACAGAGTGGTGTGGATTGGAAGGGACCTTATTTTTCCACATTTTATCACACCAAGGTTTACCTGGCATAAGGTAGATTTTTAGCTGAAGCCATTGCAGCTAAGTTCTGTTCATATCAGCTTTGAGAACCATTGTTTCCATATATCCATGTGTACAGATGGAAGTATAAGGAAGAATAAAAATGCCATTTTTCTTCTTCTCCAGGACTCTAACAGAACCTTATTCCTGAAGGCAACGAAGTTGTGCTCATTAACAACTTCTCATATCCCATCTAACAGCCTGAGAAAACACCTCAGGAAGTCTGGGAAATATCACATGATGCCTGAAGCTGATATTTCCACAAGGTTATCAAGCCCCTGGCTGACTTAAGGCATCATCCCCACCAACAAGAGAAACTCTTCTGACTGAATGAATATCAGAATTTACTTCAGGGTGATCTGAAGAGCTCTCTAACCCCCTCTGAGAGTACTACCAGGATACACTGCATGTAGTAGTCACCCAGCCCACACATTGCTCCCACACAGAGATTCCTGGATTCAGGCATTTCAAACAGCAAGTTGAATCCTGCTACTAAATTTCATAAAGCTGTCACACAACTCTTCTGCCTAAAAAGAGGTTTCATTGTAATTGAGTGACACTGTGCCCATCTAAGAGGAATTGGTAAATATGATGCTGATATTCTACAGGACTTTTCTCAGCAATTGGTTGAAATTCCTAAAGATAAAAGAGAAATCCTAGTGCCAAATTCTATTGCCCACTTAATGGCTGAGCCACTGAAGACTTTGTAGGGAGTCTGAGGTTTCCAAGTGGAGCTGAAAGGATTCCTCTGTCTTTCTAGTGTGGTACCTGATGCCACTAAGCACTTTAATTTAAATTACTGTTCACTGAAAAAAAGTGCGACACTTTTCTTTCCCTAGGTATATTCAGTTTTTAATAAATGTGTAGGCTCCCAAATCTTGATTTCTAAAATTTCATGCTGATCTGGGGAAAACAAGGTGTTGAGAGCATGTCCAGAGCAACAAGAAAAGCGCTGTCACACTTCATAGTATTCACAGAATGCATGCACCTAGGTAAACAATGTAGTTATTATTTCCACTTTTGAAGTAGTTACATATAAAGTCTACCTGTTGCTATTGTTTTTTGAATGAATCATTTTTTGAAGTAGAATAGGTTTTGTTTTCCTCTTAAGTTACTCAAAACAGACATGGGTGAAAATTTAAAAAAAAAAAATAATCCACACCTCCTGAGATCTAGACAGTAGGAATTTATAAAACATGAACATGCCATCCACTGTGAAGCTAGGAAAGAGAGGTGTGTTTCATCTTGGAACTGATTATTAACTCAGTATCTGTCCTTTTTGCTTGTCATACTTAATCAAAAATAGCTCCCTAGCCCTCAATTCATGTACTGACAGCTCATGCTACTCTATTTTAGCACATGCTACTGCGATTTTTTACATGAAAGATTCCTAAGATGTGTTTAAGGTGAAGCATCCTAGTTTCATGTTTCTGTGTCAGAATGTCACATCAGCAGTGGCTGCTCAGATCTGTTCCTGTTTAGCTCTCATTATCCACCATCCCAGACTCTCTCCTGCAATACAAGCAGCAGGCTTTCATTTGAAACAGGCTGGTGAGACAGACAGATTCTGGCATTTTTGGAATGAATATTTATAGTCTTCCACTAGGCTGTGAGTCACCCCTGCAAAACAGAAATCTCTGGTTTGGAATAACAGTCCCTGAGCACAAGGAGAAAAATGCCAGTTCTGGAGTGAGGGATGGGATGTTGGCATCTCCTGGCTCGTGGGCCAGTGCTGCTCACAGGGCTGCCAGAGATTCTGTATTTAAGGAAAAGAAAAGCCACTGACAGGCATTAAAATACTTCTTTCAGGACAGTTTTGCTTACTATCAGTGCCCATAATTCCATGGAGGTTGGGTATCATTTCCAGAGGGTTTCCTGGAGGCTGAGGTAACTTGATCAACTTCATGGAGGTGTCCACGTTTGTAAAGGTTTTAATGGGTTTCAAAGGCAATTCATCCTGGCTGTGTTTAAAATTCATCATAAATATCCTACTTATTCCACTTCATGCCTCTGGCAAGGATTCTCCTCTACCTTAGGACTCTTCACACTGGAATGTTTGTAGTACCTCTTATTTTTTATCACGGAAACTTGATGTTACTCCTGTTACTTATAAAAACCTACAGTTTATGTCCTGCATATAGGGCCATGGAAAAGGAGGAATCATCAGCTTGCTGGTCATTAAATTGGAGTAGAACCATACCAGGGTATTTCCACAGAGACTGTGGCTTGGGGATTACAGAGAAACACCAGCTGGGGTGACCTATGTGCTGTGTCTTGGTAAAATAATTTTCCTGCATCTCCCTAATGTCTGGCACTCAATCATGTAACTGCAAAATTCCCCAGCTTGAAGCTGAATTTTGGTCTGAGTACTTCCAAAAATTTCACAAATCCCTCTGGCAGAAGTAGAAAGAAGATTATGAATTTGGAGAAAAGGCTTTCTTCAGCTTCCAGATGAAAGAAACCTTCAAAACTGCCTTCTAAACTGAAATCATCACATCACCTAAATGGAGCCAGGATCACAGAATGAAATGTAGCAGAAAACCAGATCACTAATTAATCTACACTCTTCTCAGGTAAGACCTTCAATTGTGTATTTTATTTTCTGCGTGCAGAAAGTGTAAATACATTAGTACAACAATAAAAAGTTTGAAGAATATATTCCTTTTGTACTATTCTTCAAAAAAAGCAAATGCAAAATTATTGAAATGATAATAAATAATAATAATAATGGGCTATTAAAAAAATAATGTCTAGAGAATAAATCTGATAAAAGAGTAAGCTACATACTTGCCATCTAAACAATTGCAGTGCACCAATTAATGAACAGGGAGCAAAAGCAGAGTTTTCTTCTTTCATAGTTTGGGAACAGAAAAAAAAAAAAAAAGTGTAACTTGAATTTAATAACCTCTTGCTTAATTTATTGGATTAATTTAAAAATAAACCTCATAATGACTTTAGCCTCTGAGAAGTTTCAGAAGGTTTTAATGCTTAAAAGGCCAGATGCTGCAGCGTGTGGTGTATGTTCAGGCATAGTGGGTCTTACCAGATGAAGAAATAACATCCTTAAAAGGGTTTTGTGCCTCAGAAATGCTCACACGGGTAATTTGCCTGACATTTTAAAAATTTAATTTAGGGTTCTTAAGAAAGAGACATAATCATCAAAAGCAGCTCACTTTCCATCCATGGAATTTCCTTAATGGTTCAAAATATGTGCATACTCTGAAAAATTACTTGACTCACAACCATGAACTTTTAACACAATTAATTTAATTTGTAAATTGAACAATATGCATCATTAATGACTCAGAATTTCCAATTTGCTGAACGGTTTCTGCCTCATCTCTCAGGCATTTCAGTCAAGCCATTTTCTGCAGCTTTATGTCGCCTTTAGGTTCTGTGCAAATTTCCCACCTTAACTCTGTCCTGTCCAGTTTGGAATTTGCTGCTGAGCACTGTTGGTGAAGAAAAGGGCCTTCTTAAAAGGTGTTCACACAGAATGAGCAGCCCTTCCTTCTTCTCTTTCCTTGCAGATGACATGTGGAGTAAGATCTTAACTGGAAAACTGTTCCTGGGCTTCAGCATCCGGTGATGTAAAGGCATTTGCAAACAGAGTAGGTACCTACAGAAAGTACACCAAATTTTAACTGAAATCCTCATATTCATGCAATGCATGCAGACTGGTGGCCTGCTCCACCACTGATTTATTGCTGCATTTGACACTCATGTTTGAATGATGCCTTAGAATCAGAGAATCACACAATCACTGAGGTTGGAAAAGACACCTCTGGGATCAAGTCCAACCATTCCCCCAGCACCACTAAACCATGTCCCCAAGTGCCATGTCCCTGAAGCCACATGGCTTTCAAATACCTCTGTGGGTGGTGACTCCATGGCTTCCCTGGAGCAACATTTTCCAGTGCTTGACAAACATTTCTGTGAAGACTTTTTCCCCAATATCCAATCTAAGCCTGTTCTGGACTAGTTTGAAGCCATTTCCTCTTGTCCTATTACTTGTTACCTGGGAGAAAAGCCCTACTCCTACCTGGCTAAAACCTCTTTTCAGGGAGTTGTAAAGAGCAATAAGGTCTCCTTTGAGCCTCCTTTTATCCAGGTTACACAATCCCAGTTCCCTCAGCAGGAAGTAAAAGAGACCTGTGAGATTTTTAACATTGGATTAAGGAATCCATGAAAACAAGGGAATCAAATTGCTGATTTCTAAGGCATTAGTTGATATTGTCTTAATTTGCCAAGCATTTCTGTCAGGTAAGAAAGGCAGGTGGATGTTGGAATCTTGGAGTCTGAGAATTTTGGGCTTCCTGTGCTGACAGGCACTGACCCTCAAGGAAACATTACATTTGATCTTAGGCCTTGGAACAGGCTTCCAAAATTGAGTGATAGCACTGGGATTGTGGGTCTGTAGTTTGAATAGAAGTGTGTAATATCACAGTATGGAAAACTTAGAGTTTAAGGCTTTAGAGTATAGTAATATATATATAAAACAAGATAGAGGATTTAGAGCATGTCCTTCTCCACCTTCTTCTTCATAGGTTTGGTTGGTATCTTGTAATTGGGTAGAAAAATTCACCTTGCAGACCATGGATAATTGGTTATTGTGTTAAAAGTAAAAATAATGTAGGTGTCATTTCATAATTGGACAATTTGTTCTTAAAAGACCTTGGAAAGAGATATAGACAAAGCCATTCTTCACTTTGTTATCTAGAACTCACAACTTGTGAGACTGTACTATAGATAAGAATTAATAAACATCTGAGTCCGGCTCTAACAGAAGAAAAGAAGATAAAAACCCCAGAGGTGGAGTTGTTTTTAGTATGATTATGGTGCAATGAACCTCTTTGGGGGCTTTCTTCTCCAAGGATTTTTCAAATCATGAGAATGTTAAATCTGGCCCTTGTAAAAATGAAGTAGCACTAGGACAATAAATTCTGGCTACCTTTGCATTTGAAGTTTTGACTGGGGGTGGATGTTCTTTGAACATACCATGGTTTGGGATGTTTCAACAAGATGAGGCAGATGGTGTGACATGCCTGGGAGATTGTGATAACTGAGATCTCTTATTTATGAGGCAGCTTGTGTTGAAAGCTGTGTGCCCATTCTGAAACCCAGGAGAAGATGAACAGAAGAGGTTTCCATTCAACATTGATGTAAGGGATACTGGATCAAATAATTTAGCTCTTCGACATTTTAAGATGATGGGCCAAGAGGATAAATTACTCCCCCAAAGTTTTAAAAACTTTATTTTTCTTTCCATAGGCATCTGGACTAATAGTGTATCTATCTGTAGGGTGATATTTATTTTCATAGTCATATACCCATAATATCACTAGACACAACCCAAAAAATGGTAATTTCTGTCTCAGCTTGGAATCATTTATAGGATGGAGTTATGTGGTGGCATTGATCTGTGGGCTATCCACTGTGAGAAAGACAATGTAATATTTGCCTTTTACATTTTATGTAACACAAAAAGGCATGATAAAAACAAATTCAACAAAGAATTTAAAAGGCAGCAGGATTTCCTGAAAACCATGCACAGCTGAAGATAACTGCCTGAGTAAATTAACCCATCTCCTCATAAAGAGCCCACATATAAAAGGGAATGCACCTGACTAAGATCCAACCTTCATGTAGAGATGGAGGGTTTGTATTGATTAGGTGTGTTTGACCTACAGGTAAGTGACAGCTCATAACATCAGGGAATGTAATGTAGAAATGAGAAATAGCCTTTATTTGGACATGATTTTTTCACTAAAATCATATATTTTAAGTCACAAAACAATTGATAGATATTTAATGTAGTAAGGAACTCAATTTTAATAATGTTTAGGCACATATTTCAAATTTTTAAAAACTGAAACAAGCAACAAGTTCATGACCATCATATCTTTCTTCTCTATGATACTCTAGTGTTGCTTTGTGCTGTTTAACTTTTCAAAGAAATTATTTTCCATGCAGGAATCTACAAAGAGAGAGTCTATAGAGAAATTAATTGGGACATTGGTACAATATTATTGTCAACAAAACAGACAAGAGTATTTTGAGTTGCAGTTAAATTTGATTTACTGATCAGATAAAATATTTTTATTTTCTATTCTATTAATTTCAGCATTTTTATATAAATTACATAAGGCAGGTGTAAAAAAATGAGAGTGTATTGATATTGAAATAAAAATATGTTTGAACTAATTACTTATAATAAACTTTGTTAAATGTGAATCAGATGTCAATTGACTAGACTAAACAACTAATCACTGCATGCTATATCAAGAAAGAAGGATTATGAAGAGAAAAGGTAGGAAATTAATCCACCTGTGGTTTCCACTTTTTTTGTCTGCAAACACTTGTTCACTGTAGCGATAAGAAGAGCGAAAAATGGCTTCAAATTGAAAGATAGGAGTTAGATGGGATATTGGGAAGGAATTGTTCCCTGTGAGGGTGCTGAGCCCTGGCACAGGGTGCCCAGAGAAGCTGTGGCTGCCCCTAGATCCCTGGAAGTGTCCAAGGCCAGGTTGGATGGGGCTTGGAGCAGTCTGGGATGATGAAAGGTGTCCCTGCCCATGGCAGGGGTGGAACTTGGTGGGCTTTAAGGTCCCTTCCAACCCAAACCATTTCCCAATTACACACAAATGAGAGCCAACACTGCTTTGATATCACCTTGCTTTAGGTGAACCATTGTGGAGTTCTATCACCTCACTGTAGGTATTTTCCCCAAGCCTCTCCCAAGCAAAGCTAAGGACACAATGGGAGGTAGAGGGTCTATTTCACTCAAATTCTGTATGATTTTTCAGTAGATAAAACCTTCTTTTGGGAGGTGACAGAACTTCTCAGCCCTCCATAATGTGAAATCCTTCACACCGAAATTTAACCAAAATGGATGTGCTGATGCAAGTTCACTGAAGCTTTTGCCCAAATGCTTTGGAGAAAGTTCTTATTTTGATGTTTTGGGTTGTTTGTGTGGTTTTTTTGGGTTTGTTTGGTTTGGTGTGGTTTTTTTGGGTGTTTTGTTTGTTTATTTTTGTGGGTTTTTGTGAATTTTTTTTTTTTGTTTGTTTGCTTGGTTGGTGTTTTTTTTTTTTTTTTTTTTTTGGGTTTTTTGGTGGGTGGGGTGTTTTTTTTTTTTTTTTTTTTTTTTTTTTTTTACAATGTATCACATTAACTCTTCCATCTGTCTCAAGGAATATGGTCACTGGTTTGCAAATAGGAAGAGGATATGATAGACCTAACATCCTAACAATTCAACAGAAGAAATCTGTGTATGTTTTTCCCATTTCTCTCATGGCTGTATACTAATTTACAAGCACTGAAGCTAATTGCCTATATTCTTTCATGTGAAAACATGTTATATTTGGGTCTTCACTCAAGGCAGGATACTTCCCTGTCGGTCTCTGTCACTGCAGTTTTGAGAAAAGATCTCTTGCGTTGGCTAAATTAATTTAAGATTGTTTCTACTGTAGAAAATCCACTTAATTTTCTAATTATCCTGCCCCGATGTGTCAAAATGATAATGTCACTACATAACAGTGAAAAGGTCAGAGGAAAAAAATAATTGCAGCTGGTATTATACTTGGTACTGGGAGAAGACTTTAAGTGGTTTGAATTACATGGAAAACAAGGTTTGGTGGTGTTTTTTGCTTTTTTTTTTTTTTTTTTTTTTTTTTTTTTTTTTTTTTTTTTTTTTTTTTTTTTTTTTTTTTTNTTTTTTTTTTTTTTTTTTTTTTTTTTTTTTTGTTGTTTTTTTTACACTGACAAGAAATCCATATTTTAGTTTTTTCACTGTACAATAATTTGTGTGCTGTTGTCTGTCTTTTACTGATGACAGCAAGACCTTATTGATGAAAAAACAAAACTGGCCTCTTTGAAAGTATAATAAGACTCTGAAAATGTACTCTAAAAACCCCAAAGTGTAATTTTCTTCTAAAAAAACACTTTCAGAATTGTAGAGCAGAGCTGCAATTCCCATTAGCATATTCTACAGAGTAGTTAAGAGAGATAATCTGTTTATTCTGTTCAGTTGGACTTCACTATATATATAACATATATATATGTGTGTGTGTGTGCACCTATATATAGAGAAAGAACTGTGTTTGTGTGCATCAATATATTTTAAGTCAAAATTTGGGTTGCTTCAGTATCTGGCATATCTTGACAGCTCACAGATATTCTACTTTGCTTCTCTACAGCTCTGAAATCCTTCTTGTTCATGAATTCCATGCACAGTGCCCTGCTGGAAGCTTAGTCCAGAATACTTCTGTTAAATTTGGAATAGCTTAAACAACAGCAAGGCAAAGCAGATTGTGCTATTTATTCTCACTACTTATTGTTGTTTCAGCCCATTAGAGAAATGTTCCCCATGTCCCATAGGACATATGAATTCTGTTGGAAACATTTTTTTTTTTTAAATACAAGAATATATATTGAACTTCTAATGTAGCTTCATGCTAATGAGAAAAGAGATATTGATAAATATAAATTGTGCAACTACGATAAAAAAATTACAGTTAAAATGCATATTGAAAAATACATGAAAACAGGTGTTCTCTTTTTGTCATGTATAAATAAGAACTATATACTCAATTTGTACAGGGCTTCTCTTCAATTATTAGCACAACTTGCATATGAGATTTGAGGTCTTTATTAATTCAGCAAGTTAATACACCTACACTTTCAGACTGTGGGCAAAGAAAGTTTTTGCCTCACACTTGTATGAATTTGGAATTGAATGGACTGTGCTAAAATTAAATTGAGAGGAAACAAAAAACCATGGAGTCACACTGAAATCTGCTATGTTTCACTTGATACAGCAGAGAGTCATTCCCAGGCTGTGTTATCGTCAGCTTTTTATCTACCTTACCTGACTTTTTGATACTCTTTATCAAACCCAGTTTAAATTTCAGCTGAAGAGTTGTTTACTGTAATTTCAGCTTCTTGTTGAGAGTTCCACATTTCAACAGAGAAAGATGAAAAATAGCTCTTACCTTCTCTCACCACCTGCAACAAGAAAACAGTAACTTCTGAGTGAAATTTGCAATCCAGACCTGGTTTAAATTCTGGGGGTACACATGTAAGGAAGGAACATCACCCATTTTTCAGTCAATAATCCACTGTTTTAGGTACTCAAAAAAAGAGATAGGGCAAGGAAATTCAATTTTCTTCTCTACCTGTGCAGATTCAATTGCAGATCTCTCATTACTCACAAGTGTATCCCAGTTAACCTGCAATGTGATTATGCCTTTCTCTGGAGTTATCCCACTGACAGTGTTCCACTTACTCTCATGGTGCTTACATATTCAGTGGAATTAGGTCTCAAATCCTGGCACTCTAGATTAGTTCCTAATCCCTAATTTACAGAGTTATTTTCCCTTATTCTCTCACACTGGCTTAATAAATGGCATTGACTGGGAAGACTGCGAGCACCCTAAAATAAAATATATTTCATTCTATGAACAAGGCACTCTCAGCATGATGAGAATATTAAACCTTGATCCCCCTTCCCATGTGAGAGCCTGAATGATGGGGCTCTGCAGCACAAGGTAGTGAGGCAGAATTTCTTCATTTTCCATGGTGGGACAAGTGCCTGCAACAAACCCTGCAATGTTTTACTGGAGAGCTACAAATATCCAAGCATAAATCAACCCCCTACAATTCTATGTGAAAATAATTAACCACTGAAAGAATCTGTCTGGGGATATGGCTGATTTTTTTTTTTTTTTTTTTTTTTTTTTTTTTTTTTTTTGTCATGTGAGGCTTTGAAAGAATGCTTCAACAGCCTTTGAAATGAAATTGTTGTTTCATTTTATGATATTTACATCTTATTTGAAAAACTGATTTTAGGTTTTATGCAAGAGTCAGTAGATGAAATTTGAAGTCTCCCAAACTACAAGGCAACAGATGATATTCATCTCTTCTGTGCCTAAAATCTATTAATATTTTTTAAATGTTGTATTGTGTTTTTTTGTGCATTGTTATTTATTGACAACTCTTTTTGTCCCTTGCTTCACAATTCTGAAAAAAACTCCTACATTTTAATTCAGTGAATTATATATTTAAGGTCACCTAATTTATTCTTGTAATTAATATTTCCATGTTTATTAACATAATGGTACATAGAGCATTGGAAATTGTAAACTATTAATCTTAACGCAATTTTCTGTATTTGATTAGAATATTCTGCAATACATTTTGGCACAACACTAACAAAGAGAATGAAAAGGTCAAAAAATCATTTTACTGGTTGGTTCTTTAGAAGGCTGGAGCAATAAGTTAAAATTGGGAGTCTTTTAAAAAACTTGGAGGGAAATCAAAATTCTATAAAGCTGCTTTGCCATTAATAGATTAATTCTTTTTCACTAAATCACAGATTAATGGGAAAGACAAACAGATTATATTTTACATTTAGATTTTTAAGTAATATTCCACGTGAAGTAAATATCTGCTGGCCCATTAAAGGTGAGGTAGAGTCAGCACTTTTCACAACAGCAGCCGTAGAGGTGTTTCCTTTTTCAAAATATATTTATATAATTACTTTATAACACAGAAAGGCCATGCAGAGCAAGCAATGACATAAGAGTTACATAAAGTTTATAATGGAATCAACTCCTTTGCAAAAAAGTCCAAATGCTGCACAAGCACTTGTCCAATCAAGTGTTGAAATACCTCAAAGGATAAATATTTTTATAGCCTGTGTCCAAAGAAAAAGCTTTTCCTCATATTTAATTGAAATTTCCAACATTTCAAATTATATTTGTTGTCCATTTTATTTTCCCTGGCTCCTCCAAGTGTCGGGCTCCATATTTTCCTTCCAGGCAGCTGAGGACAGCAATGTGACCTCTTGTTAGTCCTCAGTTGCTAAGGCAAAATAAACCCAATTTTCTCAACCTCTTCTACTCTGTCCTCCACAGCAAAGTGCAGAGTTGTGTTTTTTGTTTGGTTTTTTTTTTTGTTTTTTTTTTTTTGTTTTGTTTTTTTTTTTACAGAGCTGCAGGTCTTACATCCCCAAGTCACTGCAGATGGAAAGCTGGGACAAGTTTTACAAGAGAACTAGAACGGCTGCAGTTCTGGAAGAATCTCAAGATATATTCACCCAAGCACATACCATAGGACAGGGGAGAAAATTT
This sequence comes from Aegithalos caudatus, assembly GCA_013389925.1. NCBI lineage: Eukaryota > Metazoa > Chordata > Aves > Passeriformes > Aegithalidae > Aegithalos > Aegithalos caudatus. Next base: position 467,131 of record WEIU01008389.1, read on the forward strand.
GCAATTCTGCCCCACCAAGATGAATTGAGTGTTCTGAATGCACATTAATGAATTCTGGTCAGCCTTCTGAGGCTGTTAATAAGGGCCTATTGCAGTGTTGGATACAGCTATGACAGTAAGTGCCAAATACTGCAGGTAATGGCTGTGCTAAGTTACTGTCAAACTAGTGGCAATAGCTGGTCACTAAATCTTAACTGGGCATTTACTGCAGCTGAAACAAGCCAGGAATACTGAGTTTTTCCTTCCTGACTGAAAAAAAAGGGGTCTTGAGATCCAGAAATACTTCAAGTAGGACAGAGGGACTGAGGTGATATGTGAAGAGTTTAAGAGTTCAAAGAAGGGTTTATAAAAAGGAAAAAAATCCAAAGACACTACAGGGGTCTCTAGGAAGGAGGTATAAAGCCACAGTCTTTTGTATTGGAAAGACTGCTGTGGTGGCAGGACCATCTGAGGTTAGGGAAAATACAGTAGAAAACCCCTTGGTGAAAAAAAGAAACTGCAACCTCAGAGCATTGCTCCTTTTAACGGTGCCATACAGGCCAAAAGAGTTCTATAGCACAAGCCTCCCTTAGATAGGGACCTCACACATCCTTATGGGAAGCATCTAGCAGAAGAAACACAACTAGATCTGTTCCAAGATACCCTGCCATCCCTAATGGGCAATAATCCATGAGGAGAGGGAAAGGGAACTGAGCCACATCTGCTCTTCCACTGCTCTTTAATCCCCCCAGGAAAAGGGAAATCAGGACTCAGTGGGTTAAAACTGGATCACAGACTGGTTTGGGTTGGAAGGGACCTTAAAGATCATCCCATCTCACGCCCTGCCATGGGCAGGAACACCTTGCACTATCCCAGGTTACTCCAATCCCCTTTCCCAACCTGGCCTTGGACACTTCCAGGGATCCAGGGGCAGCCACAGCTTCTCTGGGCACCCTGTGCCAGGGCCTCACCACCTTCCAAGGGAAGGAAGAATACATTAAATTCTCTTCTAGTTTAATTCGGAGTGATTTTTCTCTTGATTTTTTTCTGAGACACGATTTCACCAGGTATCTGTAAAACTTCATTCCTGGAAATGCTGGGCTGATTTTTATCCCAAGCAGAAACTGATGATGAAATTAAAGGGAAAACATATCCTCACCAAATCAAATTACTTTGCTGTTGAATGCTTGGAGCTTTAAAATAAATTGTGCTTAGTAACACAGGGGTTTGGAAGGAAAGTCACAAAGTAGAAAAGATTATTTTGTGAAACAAGCCAGAAAAGAGTCACATAAATCTGAATGAACTGCAAAACAGAAAGGTATTTGTTCCATTAACAGATTTTACATAGGTATTAAATAAAATCCTGTGGATTTATTTTTGAAAAAGGGCTATTTCAATTCATGTAAGCCAATGCTATTCCATGTTTCCTGAACATCATCTTTATAAATATTTATTGATTTCAGGTGATGGTTTATGAAATTAAAGGCAGTAAAAAAAAAAGGCCTAAATGTCTAGTTGGGTAGAACACACATTATAAAGCTTAGTCAGTTTAATTTGACTCAAATATGGCTCCATCAAATTATGTAAACCTAATTTCAGAACCCAACACTTTTTAATCATGTGAAGGAAACACTTTTTTTGGACATATTTCCTATTTTTTCCCAATGTTTGTGGATGTTTAGGCTAAACATGCAAGTAGGAAGTTAGAAAGAATGCTTTAAAATTTTACTGTGGGTGCTCTTTCACCACAATTTTGGGAAGCCTCAAGCTCACCTGAAATCAAAAATTTATCTTCTGGTTCAGAAAAAATGATCCTAAATATGGGTCACTCCATAACAGGCCACAACAGGGCTTTAATTGTTTTCTATGATGCTGCTGTGCTTTCAGCTGAAAAGAGTATAAAAGATCCATGCCAGTGTAATTTAAACTTCTGGTATATCTTCTGTAATAAAAATTGATGTTTACAGAGAAAAATATGACTGGAGAGTGCCATTAGAGACAAATAACCAAGTCATGTACTGAAAATAGGAAAGTAAATTAAATGCCAAAGAAATTCAAGTTTGGTACCTTACATAATCAAACAGAAAGTGGGTTTTTAAGTTTCATGCTGGGGTTTTTTGATCTTTTTTCCCCTCATTTAATTCTGTCTTCAGTGATATCCAACACATGAAAAGAAGGGTCATGACCAGTTTTCAGCACTGAATCTAACATGTGCTATCAGGCCCTTTGAACAACTACTATGATTCCCACTTCTCTACAGTGTTAAAAATTAATGATCGAGTTCTTGGTGTCACAAGAACAACAGACTTGAAAAAATAATGTAGACTATCAGTGCCTCACTTTTCCTTTGTTCCCACCTGTGTGACAGCCAGCACAGATAAAGTAGTATTTTCTTGGGTGGCAATACGAGATGTAACCAAAAGCATGTATGCTATTGCCATCTGTTGAAACCACTTGAAGAGGTGTTTTTCTTTATCTCACAACTCCAGGGGTGAGGGGGTGGGCGTCTTTCTGTTCATGGGCAGCTGTTAAAGCCAGGTGGGGCAGTGTTCTTTATCTCTTCCAGGACCCATCCTCCCTCCAGGGGATATCTGCTGTTCCTGGGCCATCCAGGCTCACTGCATGGCTGATACAATTCCATCATCCCAGTGGGAGATGCTCCACCCCGGGGGAAGAGCCCAGCATTCCAACCTGGATAAAACCTGAGATTCAAAACACCAGGGCAGCCTGTGTGCACTGGATTCCCAGAGGAAGACCTGACCCATCTCACCAGCACTGGACCTTCAGAGGAAAACTTCACCCTTCTACAGGATCATTGCTCCAACAGAACCACATCTGTCACTGCAGGAGGACTGGATTGGGCTGCTACCAATACCCCAACCATCAGGTGTGTCAGAGTGTTTTCTGACTGTCAGTGTTTTCTTTTTGCTTGTTTGCTTTTTTTTGTTCTATTACATTTAATTTTTTTTAATATTCCTAGTAAAGACCTGTATACCTTTTCCCATATCTTTGCCTGAAAGCCCTTAATTTCAAAATTATAATAATTTGGGGGTGGGGGGTTTACATTCTCTATTCTGAGGGAAGCTCCAGCTTTTCCCTGACAGACACCTGTTGTTCCAAACTAAGACAAGTATTAAACCATTGTTTTGAGGGCCTATTTACTCTGTTTCAAAGCTCATACCAGAAAGTTTGTGACAGATTTGCACATAAACAGGACTGTTGGCCACTTTGGTCTGTGAGCTGAACCAATGGGAAGGGTTACTTTCTCGTGGTTCAAAATAACTTTTGAGATAGAGTTAAAAAAACAAACTATTTATTGAATTTATTATTTCTCCAGCCTTCAGCTTTCCTCCAGCCTTTAGCATATCCATGCATTTCCCCAGGGTTAGGCTAATGCGTTTCTCAATTCCTGGATTGCTTTAACAAGAATCAAAGACAATAACAAAATGAATTCCCAAANTAGGGCATAAAATTTCCAATCAAAAAAAAAAAAAAAAAAAAAAAACCCAACCTTTAAAGAAACCCAACAAGGACATATATTGACATATATGACAGCTTTCTGCTGTCAAGTATTTTGGATTCTTGTCAAGTCTTTCTGTGATATTTTATAAACACAAAAATTGAAAAGCAAGTAGTAGTAGAAGGCTGACTCATTTGTCAGATTAATGACACTAGGACTTGGTGTCCTGGCAATATAGATGGTATTACACTCTTTCAGATTTTAACCTCTTAAACATTTCCCAAGGAAGTTGTAGTGCCTTGTATGACTTTACAGACATGAGGCTTGATTTTCTTCTTAACCTGTCACAGACCCTGAAAAAGCCTCAGTGTTTCACAGGTGACAAAGTAAAAGTGACTGATTTGCTCTAAAAAATACTTGAATTGAAATAACCAGTCTGCCTTGCGTGACCTCTTGAATTCCTCTGACTTTAGGTAGATAAACTTTACAATCTACTATAATGTACGTTCCTTCTAGTGCCAAGGAAGAGAGATCTCAAGATATTTGATATTTTAAGACATAAAAGCCTTGAGCTGCTCTAAATTCAATGGTATCACAAAGAAAAACAGAAATTTCCCGGGTCCTGCTTCAGCTGTTTTCCTGTTGGGATTTCTTTGCTTTAAAGAAAGTTCTCAAAATGCACTATGAGTGAAAAAAGCAGGTATTTCAGAGGTGCACAAAGAATCACAGAATTGTGAAGGTTGGAAAAGACATTCAAGGTCACACAGTCCACCCATGAACCATCCACAAGCCCTTCCCTCATCTACTCCATGGGACACTTTTCCATAAAAAGAGATTAGGTTGGTCAAACAGGACCCTTCTGCTTTTCATAAATCCATTTTTTCTGGATTTGATCTCCTGGTTGTCCTTCATGTGCCATGTAATGGCACTTGGGATGATTTCTTCCACCACCTTGCCTGGAACAGAGGTGTAAAGCCCTGGTCCCAGCAAGTTTATTTAGAAGGAGTTTAAGCTGCCACATTTTCCTGAGGTGGCACAAAGGGAAACTCAACAAAAGTCCCCAGGAGGTTACAAAACAAACTTTACTGGCAAACTTTAGAAGATCACGAATTTGGCAAAATTTAAAGCAATAATTCAATAAAATTTATGCATTTCACAAAGCACTGATTTAGCAAACTCTAAAATCCTAAACTGCCCAGATTTCAAGAAGAGAAATTAGGAGCAGGAAAAGAGAGAGAGAGAAAAAGACAGAGAAAAGCACCCATACAGTTGAGTTCACATTAAAAGGGTAATTCATGAAGATCTAGGTAATTATTTTGAGTGTTTTTATAGACACTACCTGTGCCAGTCTTTATTTGTAGGGAATGAACTCTTGTTAGTCAGAACAATTCCTGCTAGCAAGACTTGCATTTTCATTTTGGTTTTTCTTACTGCAAGATGCAGGTTACCACATCTGCCCTCTTGACCACATTAAACACTTTCAGTTCATAGGATACAAAAATCTATTTTTCTGCACAGCGTGTAACTCCCCCTTGTTTCTCTTGTGTCTATCCTTTAACAAGGTCATAAATATCAGTTTGTCACCCAGAGAGAGGCCAGATGTGGAAGTCAAGCTGAGTCTCACTGACTAAAGGGGGAAGAAAACTGACTTGGAGGCAGAGGGGGTCAGTCTCATGTGGGGTCTGCTGTTTGACCTTCCTGAACAGGCACTTGGTCTCTGTATTTGCTTTGGGTTCCCTTTTCAGCAGCACAGAGAACCAGGAAAGCTACAGGAGCAGCAGCAGGGGAGGTGGAGAGATCACAGGTAGCAACAACATGAGGCAGGTGAGAAAGGAAATGCATAAATCTTTTTTTAAAAATTCCCTTTTCAGATAGCTTCTGTGTTTTAATTTTTTAAAAAATATAACCTTGTCATAGTAATTAATGGATTTTTTAAAAATTGCTTCTCAGAACATATAAATGAATAGATAATTTGTTTGAACACCAGCTACAAAATTTTGCAGAATTTAGGAAAGAGGGAAACAACTTGTGTTCCTTAAAACATTTCTCAACATAGATTGAAATGTGAGGAATGAGGGACAGATGTTCTACACCAACAGAATTCTCCTTTCAAAATGAGATAGGACTCACCACCAACTGAGCAACAACTGCATAAATCAAATTCATCTCAACCACAAGCTATATATTTGCTTACACTGTCTTTCCAAGGCGCTATAACAACATTTTTGGGGCAGTTTTTCTTTTAAATGTATTCAGTAAACTAGAAAAGGCTTCACTTGGATGTCTTAGAGTTACTCATTAGGCAACACTAACTCAATCACTTGCAATTATTTCTCCTTATCCACACTGAACGATCTGTGAGAGACTTAAGAGACAGCAGAGAAAAAAAGAAGAAAACAAAGAGTGCAAACAATGTGAAACAATCTTAATAAAATTAAGGTTTTAAAGGTAAGACTGTTAGGAGAGATGTATAGTGTTTTTGTTGTTGTTCAGGCAGTAAGTCTACACAGTCAATGATGAGTTTAAATAAAGCATTAAAATCATAGAATGGTTAAGTTGGAACAGACCTTTATGATCACTGAGTCCAACCCTTAACCCAGCACTAAAACTGGGCCACCACTAAAACCCTGTCCCCAGGGGCCACATTTACATGTCTTTTAATCACCTCCAGGGATGGTAACTCCACCACTGCCCTGCCAGAGCTTGACAGCCCTTTCTGAGAAAAAAGCTTTTCCTAAAATCCAAACTCAACCTCTCTTGGTACAACCTGAGGTCATTTCCTCTAGTCCTGTTGCTGGTTACTGAGAGAAGACACTTCTCCCCACCTTGCTCCACCCTCTTTTCAGGGAGTTATAAAAAATGGTAAATTTCCATCTGAGCCTCCTTTTCTCCAGGCTGAGCCCCTCCAGCTCCCTCAGCCTCTCCTGGTTCTCCAGACCTTTCCCCATCTCCATTCCCTTCTCTGGATTTGCTCCAGCCCTTCAATGTCTTTTAACATTCAACCTCACTGTCACAATCCATGCCATGATTTCCTTACAGTTTTTGAGCTAATAGAAGTGTCTTGTGAGAAAACTGCCACAAATTTTTTTTGCTGGGATATTCCCATAATGTGAGCACTCCAAGCAGGTTACAAAGGCAGCTGTCAGTTCTGACAGTCAGTGGACTTCAGGAACTGGGATTTACAGCCTTAGGGAATATCTTGTGGAGTAGTTTTTCATAATTAAACATCTGAAGGGGTTTTTGTGTGTGTTGTTGCATCATGTGGCATCAGAAAGGTTCCAATTTGGGTCATTGGACAGGCTGGAGACCTCAGATCTATGGAAGCAAACATCTGTCACTTCAACTGCCTCAGAGACAGGCAGCGGCAGGAGGTGGTTTTCCATCACATGGGCAATGACCAGAAAAAGAATAATAATAATATAACTTGGTGGTAGCATTTACTGACGTTGACTGACAAAGAAAGAAGGCCAAGAAAAAGAATTCTGGAGTTTCTCCCAGCACATAATTTCCTAAACTCTCTGTGTTTATGCTTTTCCTTGGTCACGATAACATATTTNAAACACCTTTAAAAAAAAGAAAAAATTCTTTCCCTCCTCCAAATCCTTTCATTGGAGAAGGTTCAGCTGTGTTAATTGAAACCTCAAAAATCACATGTACTGTGAAGCAGATGTCTGAAGGAGGATACTTTATCCTGAACAGTTTAAGCTCTAAAAAATGACAAGCCTGCTTTAAAGTCCTACATGTCAAAGTATTAAACTCCATTGTGTAGTTGTTCTCACCAAGGAATCTCCTGACAAGCTGCTGTATGGGTTTTTTTCTCCTGCAATATCCGTCCCCAGGGAATGCAGACAATACATGACAAGTAATCTCCCGTGTCCAAGAAGTTCAAGCAATCTCAACAGAACATATTCCTGTTTGTTTCCATGTGGATAAACCACTGAAATGCATCAGTACCTAAGTTCTAAGGCAGACCAAATGGCACTTGTTTTGTTCCACATTAGAAACATACGTTATTGTTCTTAGTCAAATTTTTATGCCCCATCCTTTAACCATCATTTAATAAAACTCGTGATCCCAGTCATCTCCTGTGCACCAAAGAAAACATTTATCTTCCACAGAACCATGAATGGAGCCTCCAAAAATCCTACTTGAAGGCTGAAATGAGTCAAGTCATGCTTTTTAAGGGAGAATATGATTTAGGTTCTGTTCACTGCACAGACAAACACTTTTTAGGACTTCTTCTTCCTGAATACAGCAGCTGGAAATTTCCATGTACAATTCTCACCAAGTTGACAAACAGCACAATAAACTCTAGTTGGGACTCCTCACAGTTGTGATGGTGCCTGGTAGATTAATGAACAAGCAGAGCAAGATCTCCTCTCCAGAGCACACAAGCTACAAATTTATCTTCTAGAAAACAGAGCCATATTTCCTCTCATCTTTTCTCCAGGAGATGAGAGAAAAATATTTGCAGCCACAGCTGTGTTAACAAGAATGTAGGAGCCTACAACACTAGAAACAAGAGTCCTTATCCCTCAGGCCTCAGAGGAAAAGCCTGTGCTTCACCACAAACCCAATTTAGGAGAAATATAGGTATTTTTTTTTTAATCTGGAATAATGGCTGCTTTTATTTGATTTCTGTACAAGAGCCATTGGATTTCTTTCTTGGCATTGCAAAGAGTATTTGGATCAGGTTTGTTGGTATGGATCAGGGTGAAATCCTTAAAGAAGAAATCTGCAACTCCCATGAACCTCTCACCTACTGGCAGTTAGCAATAATTAGTAGAACTTCATTATCTTTTTTATTTGGTGTCCATGGCAAAGTGTTGGTAGCAGGGCCTGCAAGGAAGCCTCTGTCAGGAGAACTCAGGGTCTGCCCCATCCAGCCCCAGATGGATTTATGTGTATATATAATATATATAAGAATATATATATTCATTTATACATCAGATAATCTCATTATCACAATAAGGCCTTCTCTAATCTTACTGTGAGTCAAAAATGTGACATCTCACAGAGCAGCATGAAGGTGACCCACACTTTTCATTGTTTAATATAAAAAAACATGGAATAATTAAAGACTGTAACAAGTGAGGAACACTGGCTGTGCTGCATCTTTTTCAGCCCAAAATGGCATCTCTTCTGCTGTGTCAAAGCTATTAAAATCCAAACCCTTCTAAGAGTCACACAGAATTGCTATTTAATAACAGACATGATTGATTGGCCGTTGCAAATTGTTGAAAACCAACTGATTAGGCTTTTAGGCAATCAATTGCACAATGATGGGCAGCAAATGAGGAGGAACCAAGAAAATGCATATGCTTAGAAACTAATGACTTAAAGACCCTTAACTCACACATGCCAGGCAATTTAATCATAAGGAGTACAAGCTGTGACCTCTGAGTTAGATGTGGTAACTTGGCAATCAGGAAGGCAGCAGTGGCATGATGATCTTTCTTTTCTAGACCACCAAGAAATGATGAAATTACCTGTGTAACTTGGAGCAGCTTGAACTCATAATTGACCTAACTCTTTTGTTGTTTCAGATTTCAGCAAACCCCTCTCTTGTATACTTACTTCCCTAAGAAATGTGTAGGATTCAGAAACTACAGGCACTGTTATGGCATAATACCCCACAAAGCCTGGTGAGTTTTCTCTCATCCACTCTTTCTATTCCTCCTACCTATTTTTCAAAAGATGTGTATGAACCTGTCCCAGAAACAAAGAAATATTTCTATTCTTGGATTTTTTCAGGTGATTTGATGCGGTTTTAGTGATAAGGAATGGCCTTTGTTGTCTCACCATTGGGATCTCCAGCAGATCTGATGACTGAGCTGTGGGTGCTCCACGAGACTTTTGTGACAGTGCAAGAGGCAGGCTTTGGGTGCAGAACCAAGAGTTTCCAAGAAATAGGAACATGATTTTTGACATTGAACTTGGTGAAGGGACAGGTTTGGAGATTTCCAAGTGAGAAAACTGTGGCACTTCTACGTGTGAATATATCTATATACAAGGGAGGGACAGTTTATATATATATATATATTTAATAAGATTATATAATAAATAAGATTTATATTTCCTACTCATTCCTACTAATTTCTGGTCAGTAGCTGCTAGACCTGCCTACTAAAATTAACCAATACAAGACAGCAGATGAACATAAAATTAATGACACACATGGACCCTTATATTTTTTGGCCTTTAACTTTTTATGAGAGGATTTCACAGCCATAATATTTAACAGTCTTTTTCATTATAGATCTCTTTTGCCAGTTTTTTTTTTNTTTTTTTTTTTTTTTTTTTTTTTTTTTTTTTTTTTTAGCTACAATAAACAAGATATTGTGAACTGATATGTTTGTGAATAGCAACCACATCAAGCCATATCTGAGCTTAAATTGTCTCAACTTCTACTGGAAAAGGGAAATTCAAACACTACAAAGAGATTTATTATGAAAATCAATTAAAAAAAAATGCACAGCTATGAGTGTCAATTCCTTAGAGTGGGCATCCTTTCTTTAATAGTTTGGAAACTGGAAGTGGTTCAGACTCCTCTGAAATAAACACATTTTGTTCCTGTTATTTGTCTGCCCTGGGTTAGTTAACACATTCAGCTGGAGTCTGAGAGCAATGCAGTACTGAGGAGAATCCATGTCTTACTGGACACTGTGATTGCACAAGTTAATTGCTCTTTTAGATGAAATATATTTTTTTACAGAAAGTACACTGGCAAACAATGATTATTAAATAGTTACTTTTATAAATATAGCTTTGGTTACTACTGACTACTTCACATCACCAGTGCACTTAAATAAAAAAGGTATTTGATTTCCCCTTTTTTTTTTTTTTTTAATAAAAAAGGGAATATAAAAAGTGAGAATGAGACCACAAGCGAATGCAACGCATGTATGAAACATTAACTGTTTTTAAAACACATTCCTACTCAGTTATCTGGAAATACCCTGTATTCTCTTGCTCTTGGAGTATACTCAACCAAATTTTAAATAATCTTTTTCTGTGAAAGGACTAAATAAAGTGTTAACCGTGTCAGTTATTTGTCAAGGAGATGAGGAGGTGTGTTAAAGCTTGTTTAAAAAATGTCAGATGTTTTGCCAGTAAAAGAAATTACCATTACACTGGAAATAAAAGGCTTAATCCATTTTTTGCAGAAGTTGAAGGTTATGGTACGGAGTTTTTATATAATGCACCCCATCTTTGAAACACTCCAAGGGAAGATCTGTACAGCAATGCCACTTTAGTCCAGGACAAAGCTCACAACAGTAAACTAAATCCCTCCTAACTTATAGACCTGTGGTGCTTGCTTAAGACTTATTTCCTCACAAGCCAGCCTGTGTTTAGAGAGTTTTGCATATGGGAAATGGAGCAAGGCAAATGAAGTGCTTTGCCTCAGGCTAGGTAAAAAGGCTGGAACAGAGCAGGAGTGTCCTGCCTTGAGGCAATGTTGCTGCCTGCCTTCTGGGGAGATGTTTGATTTATAGCAACTGGACCTGTCCAAATTCCTGGCCCTGTGCTGAGGGTTTCAAAAGGCACTGCTTTGCACTCTTTCAGTTATGAAAAGTGAATTAAATATTTATCTGAGTTATCAGCCGGTTCATATTAATTCTGGGGGGTTTGAGCAGCCATAATATATGGAATGAAGTGTTCCTAAGCTCTTGAACCATCTTCATGAGCATGTAATCACAATTGGCATAGAAAAAGTTCACCCAAACGATAAAAACGTGTACATTGTGTACATGTAGTATATGTAGCTCCATACTGAGTATATATAGCAGTTTAACTCTACCCCAGAGTAAACCAGCCTTTGGGGAAGCACCAAGTGAAAATATAACCCCACATGAGCCCAAGCCCTTACCACCCTAACTCTATCCCAGTTAAACCAGCACTCTGGGAAAGCTGGCTCCTGCCTAGCCCAGGATCAGGCAGCTGCCTGTGCTGCCTCCCTGCACTGCCAAAACCATCTCAGAGCAGCTCTGCTCCTCACAGGGGCTGCTCACCAGGAATTTGCAGGAGCAGGAGCAGGGCAGCAGTGTCAGACACCACCGAGGCAAACACAGCAAGTTTTGTACCCAGCTGGAGATTTGCTCCAGGTGTAAGTAGGAGCCTGTGCAGAGGGTTTCTACGAGCAGTGAGCTCTGATCCCAAGGCAGCTCATTGTCCCAGTAGTGGAGAAAACACAAGGAAAACTCATCCCATGAAATGTTCCATGGAGCTCTCCAGCATGTCAGAGCATCTCTGGGTGCTCCTCACAGTGTCCTGCTCCAGGAAGGAAGAGGGACCAGGGGGTGGCTGCAGGAACACGAGCAGCTGGCAGAAGATCCAGTTCTTGTGGATTCTGTAATGTCTAATAAATATCAACAATCAGCAGACACTGACTTGCCTGTTATCTTTATTACTAAGGCAAAGTTTCCTAGATAAAGGACTTTGTGCCAGAGATAAGACAATGTATGAGTGATACTGTGGAATGTGGATGAGATGTCCAGCTCTGCCTTGAGCTCAAAGACTGAAGTTCAGCTGACACCTGAAGAGGTCAGTGGCAGACCCTGACTGTACTGAGGGGACAGAGCAGACCCACACAAGGTCTGGCTTTGGTGAATTTGAATTGTTCTGGCCAGGTGTACAATAGAGCTTAAATGTCAGGGTTTCTGTGGTCCCACAGAGATGGGATTAGAAGAAATTTCTATTTTTGCTGACTGCTTTTATTCAGAAAGAAGTAGCTCACACAGAGACACATGCAGGTGACTGTGAATGTATCAGCCTGGAGATAACAACATTCACAGTATGTAGAGACATCACAGCTCAGGGACAGAGGATGTGACCTGAGTAAAATCAGTCCTGTGATTTACAGCTGAAAGGTCCTCTGCAGATATAAAATCTTTGCTAATAGAATAAAAATCCATTCAGTCTGACAGAGCTGGGTTGTTTCCTGTTAGCACCCAGGACAGAGCACCTAAAGCAGCTCTGGGAGTGCTGCTGCCACTGGCCAGGGGCATTGGAGGCCTCTGCTGTGGAAGGGCTTGCTTTGCCTTCAGTGCTGTCAGCACAGCCAGGGATGCACAGGAAAGGAGACTCCCTCTACCCAACACTGTAATTCCAGTTCTGCAGCTCAGTGGGAACAACCTGCAGAGGAGAGAATGTCTGCACTGTGCATGTTTTGAGGAGCCACACTTTCCACTAGCTCTGTTCTAGCACTGCTTTGTCCCAAGGAAGTTATAAACAGGTCATCACAAGTGATCAAGTCGATTCTTCTCAGATGAACAGTGACACTAATATTCTGGGCATGCCATCCCACTGCAAACATAGAGTAAAATCTGCCAGTCCCTTGTCTGTGGACCCGAAAAAACAGTTGTGGGAACAGAATTCAAGTGACCCACCAGGAAATCTCAGCATCTACGTCCCACAGCTGCTGAGCTCGAACAAATCTGGTGAATTATGATGTTAAACCATGAGATCTCATTTATTTATGACTGTCTAGATGTAGGTCTACTGAGGAAAGTTTCTTCTGTGCCCTGAAATGTACTGTTTATTCAAAACTCTCAGTGCTGAGTTAGTCCATGGCTGCTGGCATAGGTCCTCCCTTTGGCTTGAGTCAAGTTTGAAGTCTGATATTCCAGCTAATATTAAGCTGAGGCTGAGGGCATTTTCTTTCCATTTCTCTGTAGTGAAAGATGTCTGCGGTCTGCTTTCATGTATTTTTATTTAGGGAGAGTAGTTCACCTTTTCAATTAATTTTTCAAAACTCCACTTACAGAAATAATCTCACTGTTCCTCATGCACTGAATTAACCCAGGGGCTTGGCAGCCCTGCAAACACTAGTCAGACCTCAATGAGATGGCTGCTGGTAGAAACAGGAGCCAGAGAAATGTCAGTTTTAACTACAAACTTTATTTTCAAATGCAGCTCACACTGTTTTTGTGATAAGGCTTTCTTGGGTTTGTTTTTTTAAAAACCCCACTGCCTCTGTGTTTTTCAAAGCAATGGCTGCTTCTTAATGCTATGAGATTTTTCTTAATAATGACACAGCACATAATCCTGAAAGCCTGGGGGTGCAGTTTAGCCATTTGGAAAAATGACCTTTTGTACTTTTACTGGTATTAGCTAGCAGTCTTTGGTGCTTGAATTTTGTTTATTCTGCACCACAGAAAATAGTTCAAGACCTGTTGCTCAGTGTTCTGGTTTTGGCTGGGGTTGAGTTTATTTTCTTTGGTGACCAGAGTGGGGCTGTGTTTGGGATTTGTGCTGAAAAGGGTGTTGATAATGCAAGGATGTTTTTCTTATTGCCCAGCATTGCTTACACAGAATAAAGAGCTTTTCTGCTTCTTGCACTGCCATGCTGGTGAGGGGGCTGGGGATGGCCTGGCTTGGGCTGGGATAGACTTCTTCTCAGTAGCTGGTACAGTGCTGTGGTTTTGATTTAGAAGGAGAAAAAATGTTGACAAAATACTGATGGTTTTGTTTTTGCTAAGTCTTATTTATCCTAAGTGAAAGATTTTTTTTTTTTTTTTCTTTTGGGTCTCATGCACTGTTAGTGAGAAGGTACAGAAAATAAACTGTGAGGGAGTATAGCCAGGACAGGTGACCCGAACTGGCCAAAGGGATATTCCACACCACAGAATGGCATGCCCAGTATATAAACTGGGGGAGTTAGCTGGAACAGGGCCTGATCTGAGTTCAGAAAAGGAGCTCTAAAATTATTGGTCAGTAATTAGTGAGTACTTGTATTGTGCATCACGTTTGGGCTTTTTTCTTTTCATTATAACCACTATTGCTGTACTTTACTTTGTTTTCAGTTACTTAGCTTCTCTAGATTATTGATTTTTAAACTTCTCTGAACCTGCGAATTTTACTTTTGACTGTCTTTCCCACTCCACCAGGGTCAGGGGGAAGAGGAGGATGTTGAGCAAGTGGCTGAGTGGTGCTTAATTTCTGGCTGGGGCTGGAACCACAACAGGGTACTTGGGTATTTGGGAGTAGACACAGACAGCACAAGGTTAGGGTTAGGGTACCCCAAAGGTACCCCCAAAAGGATATTCTGTACCATATCCCATCAGGATCAGTTCATAAAGAGGGGAAAGAAGGAAGGAAGAAGGAAGAAGGAAGAAGGAAGAAGGAAGAAGGAAGAAGGAAGAAGGAACAAGGAACAAGGAACAAGGAACAAGGAACAAGGAACAAGGAAGAAGAAGGGACCTGCTGGATATCTGCTGGAAACTGAACACAGCAGGGACAGCCTGGGAAGGTCCTGGAGTGTGTGAAAGAGAATTTCATTTCCTGGCATAGCTGGTGAGCCCACCAGGAGAACCACCTTTGGAAACAGGGGCAGGCAGCTCAGGAACTGTGGTTAGGTCATGTAGGAAGAAAATTAGAGACAAAGGCTCAGTTAGAAATTAATGTGGCCACTTCTGTAGGAGGAAAATTAGAACAGCAAAAGCTCAGTTAGAAATTAATTTGGCCACTTCTGTAAAGGATAGTAAAAAGTGGTTTTATAAATACATTAATGGCAAAAGGAGGGCCAAGGAAAAGCTCTATTCTTTGCTGGACCCAGAGGAAAATACAGTCACCAATAGTGAGGAAAAGGCTGAGATATTTAACACCTTTTCCTCAGTCCTCATCAGCAAGACCAGTTATCCTCAGGGCAACAGGCTCCCTAAGCTGGTAGAAAGGGATGGGGAGCAGAATGGAACCCCTGAAATCCAGGTGGAGGCAGAAGAGCTCACCAAGGCCCTCCCCAGCATTCGTCATCAGTCCTGGCTAACTGGGGAGGTCCCAGACAACTGCAGCTGCCAATGTGAGCCCCGTCCACAAGGGCTGGAAGGAGAATCCAGGCAACTCCAGGCCTGTCAGCCTGACCTTAATGCTCAGCAATGTTATGAACAGATTATCTTGAGTGTGATCACACAGCACATATGGGACAACCAAGGGATCAGGTTTAGGACAGGTTTAGGAGCTCAATGTTCTATTGTCCAG
>WEIU01008390.1:8122-24745 GCA_013389925.1 Aegithalos caudatus
AAAACCAAAAAAAAGTTCTTCTTTATCTTTAGGTGGAAATTCACGCACATTAGCTTCTGCCTGTTGCCTCTTGTCCTATTGGTTGACACCACCAAGAAGAGCCTGGTTCCAACCTCTGGACACCCTCCTCTTAGATATTTATACACATGAATGAGGCAACCTCTCAGTCACCTCTTTTTGAGGCTGAATAAGCCCAGACCTCTCAGTCTTTCCTTGCAAGAGAGATTCTCTACACCCTTGACCAACTCGGTAGCTCTCTGCTGGACCCACTCCAGGAGCTCCATGTCTCTTTTGTCCTGAGGAGCCCAGAACTGCACACAGCACCCCAGATGTGGCCTCACCAGGGCTGAGGAGAGGGGCAGGATCCCCTCCCTCAGCCTGCTGGCAATGCCCTTCCTAATGCAGCCCAGGACACCCCTGGTCTCCTTGGCCATTGAGGACACTGCAGGCCCATGGACAGATGTTGTCCACCAGGACCCCCAGGTCCTTCTCTGCAGAGCGGCTTTCCAAAGGTCAGCCCCCAGCCTGTGCTGGTGCATGTGATTTTTCCTCCCCAGGTGCAGGACCCTGCATTGGACCTTGTTAAACTGTGGAAGATTCTTCTCTGCCCAACTCTCCACAATCATCTTTTCAGAAGACATTGTCTATATTATATTTCAATGTTCAGATAATGGCAGCAGGACCAACATGAACACCAAAGACACTTTCCCTGGTTAGAATTATTTTGTTTGACAAGTATGGCAAAAAACAAATGGCCTGCTTATAAGCCTGAAAAACATCCTCCATATCATACAAATCATGACCATCCAGTAACATCAGTTTTGCCTTTGCCACAGCTCAGCTAAAGCTATTGGTTGACGTGCTTAGAAAGATATATAAATATAATTCCATATACTTAAACCAATATGTAATCGTTCTGCATATCTTTTAGCTTCCACTTCTGATCTGTATGCAATACAGAGTAAAAGTAAAAATAGTTTCTATGTCTTTTCTGTCTGTCTTTTCTAAAGATTACATGGACATCTGATATATAGAAAGTATTCTTCCAACATAAAGCACTAATTCTCTTCACGTATTTTAAACCAAATGCATGTTATTTACTGAAGATTTAAGATGAAATTTCTATTCATAGACAATGTTCAGGATATAAAATGCCTACTGACTTGCTAAAAAGAAAGAAAAAATACGAAGAGCTTATTCAATTCAGTTTCAAAACTGAAAAAATGAAAACTTGAAAAGTCAAACTATTTTCTTTACAGACTTCTTACATATCCCAAATAATTGATTTCTGCTTGTAACAGGAACAAGTAAATTTTTGGCAAACTAAGGAAATCAATTGGACTCTTTCTAAGAAAATCTAATTGTTTTCTCCCAAAGGGATAAACACATCTTGTGACAGGGTTTGCTCTTACAGTACTACTTAGATTTATTCTCTATGCATTTCAAGTACAAAGATCAAAAGACATAAAGATGGAGAAAGAAACTCTTAATCTGTGCCCCAAAGCTGCAAATGTGTTAATATTCTCATCTTTAATGTTTGCAAGGTAATTACAGTAAAGAGCTCCATACTGCCTCTTTCAAGAAGGAACTTCACCTCTGTTAATGGTAGACTTTGAAACAAGTGACAGTATTCTCCTTATTGCAGAAGAACTTGTTAGATATTTCCTGAGTTTAAAACTGAAGTCTTTATATCCACTGTGTTTACAAATACTCTAAAATGTTTTATCTTTTGAAAAAAAAAAAAAAAAAGCACCTACTGTTAATTGATTTTGTTACTTTTACAGAATACAGAGATAAATAATACTAAAACCTTGTGCAATGTATGCTCCAACTCAATTTAACACAAAACTGTTCTCAAACTTTTAGAAATTCAAATTTGTAATACAAATTTCATCCTTTAATTTATTAACTTCTCCCCACACCCTTTTTCTAATTATAAATAAAAATTATTCTGTTTATACTTCAGAAACAAGTTATGATGACAAACTTTCTTTACCTTGCAGACAGTTCCAATGAATACATACATGCATTATTATTGCAGATCAATATAAAAACATTTTTGCTCCAGTTTTTTTTATTGAATTAAAAAAACAGTTTCTTGTTGGGCAATTGTATTAATAAAAGCAAAGAAAATTGAAGAACATAGAGCTGGATTAAGTGGCTTTAGATACCATTCATAGAGGATATTAATTAATAATGTCTCATGTTGTACCTCTTAATAATTAGGAAACTATATGAACCTAAAGAAAACTTGACTAGAAAACTTTCCTTGGCCAGATATGGAGCTTTCATATACGAAAATTCTTTTCAAAGGGTGCCCTCCTATATCATTTATCATCATGTTACAGTCTGTATGGGTTACTACCATTGATGTACAGTATTTAAAACACTGAAAATTTATCATGTGCTACATGACCCCCTTCATTTTTTAAAAATATTTGCTTTTATTTCATGTTAAACTACCTTGTGAATTTGACCAAATCTAATCATAGCCTATCTGTGCTTAAAAATACATATACCTGATTAGGACAGTAAAAATTAAATTACCAATATTTAGAAACTTCAGTAAAGATTTAGAATGTCCACTAAAATCTAAACAGCATCATTTTTGTAATCCATAGTGGGAGGAATGGACTTCTAAACTGTTTGAGTATACTCAATCAGATTTCAGCAGCCAGTGTGAATGTTTTGGATCCTTGTCTTGCTGACTTCTTAAATTTCTCTGTAAAAAAAAAAAGTTGCAACTTACAGAGCACGTTTGACTGTACTCTCTTTGTTAGAACTATTTAACAGCAGACTGTTTCTTCTTCCTACATTTTGGTTTTGTATTTGTATCAGGGTCATTAATAGCTTTTGCAGATTTCGTTCTCCTCTTTTTGTTTTTGCATTTTAAATCTATCTTGAATATTAAAAAGCACAGAAACTGAATGCATTTCAGCTCAACAAAAATTTGTTAATCAAAAACCTGTGATGTCTCGTCACTTATAATCCTCTCATGGCTCATCAGAGATCAAACAGATGACAATTCATCTAAACAGAAGTCAGTTCTCAAAAGGTTACAGCTACCTGTGCTAGAAAGACGGTAATGATTCCCTGAGAGCACCATAATAATCAATAAGCTTTTGTCTTGAAAAACATCAGCAGCTTACTTCTGATAAACTACCGGAACTCAACAAGACAATAATACGTACTTGGGACAGCCCAAGTCCACTCACTAACTGTTTAAAAAGCATGAAAAAATATTTCTTAATTCCTTTCAAATTTTCTTAAATGTTCTAAAATACATGGACATCCACATGCAAGCATACCAAATTGTGTAACAAGGGAGAAAAAAAAAATCTTACACCCTGATGTACATTCTTACCACATGGCATGTATGGACTACATAGCAATCAAGAAGCTTGGTGCTGAAGCTCTTGAACTGCAGCACAACAAATAAAACATAAACAATTATGCTTTGTTGTAAATCTGCTTTGATTTCTAGGCCTTATTTTCTGCAACCCATAATTGTTCTAAGCTTAGAACAGGAAACACAGCTGGAAAGGAGCAAATAAGTGTGGGTCCTGCTCCCTGCATACACAGTGGTAAGCAAGATGTGGAATTTGCCTTTGTATATAAAGTATATAAGTAATTGCATAAATAAGTACTTAAGAAAAGCAGTTTACATGGTATTTTAAGGATTAAGAGCTAGACAGTGGGTGTGTTGTACAAGTACGGCTAAGAAAAGAAAGATTTGCACAGGAAGCAAGTTATAGTTTACATTGGGTTTTCTTAATTCAAGGTAGGTTTTTAATGGAATGATGCAATGATTTTGGGTGCTATGAAAGAGCATTTCAGGAGAATCATGGGGGGGAAAGTACAAAGATAATATAGGACAGAAGTTCAGAGTAATGGAGAATCACAGATTCACAGAATGGATCAGGCTGGAAGGAACCACAGAGGATCATCTGGTCCAACCATCCTCCTCAAGTGGGGTCATCCCAGACTACATGGCATAGGATTGTGTCCCAGAGGTCTTGTATATCTCCAGTGAGGAAGACTCCACAAGCTCCATGGGTAATCTGTGCCAGCTCTTGGTCACGCACACAGGAAAGAAGCTCTCCCTCATATTTGTCAAATTTTCCCCTCATTTCTTCTCATATCATACTCCCCATTACTTGGGAGAAGATCCCAAGGTCAGTCTGAGAAGCAAAACCACCCAGCATTCTTCCCTCCAATTCTAAACTAGATCTCATTTCAGTCAAGTTTTCACTGCCTTTTCATTGCTGCTACATAATTTCTGTTGATTTCTTTTTTTTCTCACACGAGCTCTGAGGAAATACTTAAGGCCAAAAATTATTTCAGCAAACTAGTTTTGTGAACTGCTAATCCTGATGTCGGACCTATGGTCCCCTGAAGATCCACTGTGTTCAAAGGAAATGTCTTAAGAATAGGAAACCTACTAGATGATCAGTTCTAAGACTACAGACTAAAAGTGCTGTGAAGATTTTTATGCCAAATTCTGAACCTGATAAACTCTGCATTGTTGGGAATAATTAATGACTATTCCCAACTTCAGTTGCAGCTGCAGCTGAGTCCTTAGGTCTCCCTTGGCACTTTAAAATGTAATTTTCTGCTTTATGCCAAATTTTTTTAAAGAGGGAGGAAGCGTTTAATATCTAGTTCATGCCTAAATCAATTTGAATCCACAAACCAAAGGGGATCTGAAATAGCCTAATTTGGACACTTCAGAGTTTTCACACTTCTTAACAACACGTTTTTAGAGCACCATCCAGCACTAGGTTTTTTTAAAGCATCCTGAGGAGTTCCCTGCTTCCTCTCCAGAGCAGTGAGAGCACTTGCCTAGGTAATGGAAGACAAGCACAATTCCTCCTTCAGCATTCCAAAAGTCAAACCCATTACTCTGAACACTAGGTTGCCAGCTAGTCTGACTCCAAGAGTGAGTGTATGAACTGCAAAGAGAAAAAGGATTTCAAAGGCACAGGGCAGGAGTGGTATCTGTTTCACTCTGTTTGCTGGAGACAGAGAATAACATGAAACTGTATTTCAGAGCTTATCAGACCACCTGGAGTTTGGGCTCTACTCCAGGCTGATTGCTGTATTTTGGCAATTACTGAAATATATAAGCAGATCTGAAAGGACATCCAGAATTCTTTTCAGTCTTGACAGACTCATTCACAGCTGACAGGAAAATGTATCTTCATGCAATTCTTGGTATCCCTCAGCACAGTGAATACCTCAGTGAAAAGTGACCACTTCAGGAGGTGCAATAAGATCCTCCCAAAAGAGCTTCTGGCAGTGCTGTCCTAGCCAGGGCCATTCTCTGTCTGAGGAAATCAGTAAGGTCAAACAGTGGTTAATGCCAAAAGGAAAGGTCAGCTGGTTCTTGCTTTGTCACTCTTGCATGCACAATAAGGTTCGACCGTCATTGTTAGGAAATAAAGATAATCCCATGTGATCTTGGCAACTGGTCATGTAGTTCTGATACCTGAAACAATCACCAGAAGTGGTTTCCAAACAGACATGAGCCTGAAATACATCCACATAAATTGATTAACCACTTACCATGAAAAATGCATATAAATGTTGAAACTCAGATCTGTATGTACAGAATTTGCCTCCACCAACTGGAAGAAAATATGTCTAATGAGTACTGTTATCAGCACTACTACAAACAGCAGGCATCATCCCTGCTGCTTACATTAAACTCTCAGTGAGTAAGGCAAATGACATAACTTCTGCTCTAAGTTAGCATTTCCCCATTACAAAAGAAAAAAGATCAAAACCTTGCCATTAATCACATCTTTGCTCGTAAGCAGCACCACACCATTACTCCAAGATAGGTTTTCAGTAAGTAATAAAGTACTAACAGGATAATGGCAGTGGAATAGCAAATGAAATCTGTTCTTGCTCACATTTGTTCCACTTCTTTGCATTCACAGTAAAAATACATAAAATGGGATACTGAAGATATCCATATGCAGTGCGTTAAAATGAAGAGGAAAAGAACACCCTAGTGGATACCACTTTCTCTCACGCATCATCAACTACTTTCTGCCAAAGTCATACTAAGCTGCTAAGAAGCAATAAAAAGCTGCAACTGGAGAGCTACAGAAGATTCAGGCCATGTAAACATACACCAGCCTAAAAAAATAACAGTTCTCATCCATAAAGACATCCGTATTATCCATCTTCTTTTATGTATTTTTTCACATCCTCTCGAATTATAATTTGTAGTCAGTGATTGGATGCTCACCCTAAAACACTTCTAACTTCAGCAGCCTGTTGTCACCCACATTTTCTAAAGCCTTCTGAGAGTTTCTAAAATCTTCTAATTTTCTGAGGTTCTTTTTGTATGTTTATAGGTTGAAGTGGAGTCCTTTCAAGGACTCTGTAGGAAAACAATCTATGTTTACATTCCTTTCTCAAGGAGACACATTTGATGGACTTTTGTCTCCACCAGTGTGGATGGAGAGGTGGTAACTTCTCTATCCAATCCAGGGGTAATCCCTGGAAAACTATAAAACCTAAGTGGTAAATAAACTTTCTCTCTTTTTCCTGCCTTCGAGCTCGCTGAGTACTGTGCCTTCATTTCTGCGTCATATCGTGACAGCCTGTGAGTTCAGCAATATATTCCAGAGTCGAAACTTTGCCCTGCCAGTCTACAACCCACTCACATATTGACTTTCCAAAAGTTTTCCAGCAGACCAATGTGAAGGATGTATTTGTCCTACGATCATTTTGCATCCCCATATCCAAATCCATCTGCCTTACTAGGTTGTAGGGAAGTGATCAGCTCAAGAGACCAGTTTGACATTAGTACANNACAGGATGAGACTAATTGTGGAGAGACTCCAACATGCAAGAATCTGTGAGGAATAACAGAGGACTATATTCATAGTGGTTGTATGAACATCTCTATTCAATGCAATCAGATCTTCAAATACCCAACACTTCATGGTTAGGAAGTTAAAATTTAACCCCCCTAAGGGGGTTAAACCCCCCAACACTTGGGATGTGAAAACTACAGTGAGTCAGCAAAGCATGTCATACAGAGAGTAACCATGTGATTATACATTATGTACCACAAACTAACAAGAAAAAGTGAACACAAAATTCTGCATGTGCTAGCCAACACCTACATGACAGTAAGTAATGGTATGAACCATAAAGTTAATAAATGTGTATATGTGGCAGAAAAAAAAATAAAGAACTAAAGAGAAAAGAGCATATTTATCTTATTCACTTGACTAAAATCAATTTTGGTAAAAAATACAACTACAATTGCTATTACTCATGAAAAAATGTGTTTATGAAGTAATTCATATTACATCATGACATTTTCATTAGATGCAGTGCTTTTGCTCAAAGAGGACTGCAGTACAGTATTAAAATGATTGCCAGCTGCTAGCTCTGCTGTCTTGAGTTCAATTAAAAAACATGAAAAATCAGCTTCTGGTTTGCAGTGTTTTAAATATTTTCAAAAAAACTTACAGCAAAAGCAAGAATGTGAGCTCTTTCTTAGCACTACCTGGGACTATGCACAAATTTCAGTTACCAAAAAATAGTTTCAAACAACTTGATTGCAACAGTGGAACAGGAGTGTAATAATTAATATGCAAATAGTAAGTGCATATTAATGTAATTAGTACAAAGAGATAGCACTTGTCAGATAAAGACTACTCATTTGAATTCTTTTGCAAGTGAGCAAAATTTGGTTGGATCTCCTTATACACAGACACAGCACTGCTTCCTTGCCACAGCTGTAGATCAGATGTAACAGCAGCAAAGACTGAATTCACACACTGAAAAACATTACAAGATGTGATTACAGCCTTCAGCTCTTCTCATGTGTTTCACTGTTTATCTACTGTAGTGAATCTCTTCCCATTAGATTTAATTATTACATTCCTGAATCCTTCTGGCTTTATTACTTTGAAGTTGATTATCAAAGTACAACATGCAACGCCTCCTTTCTCCATTCTTCAACTCAAGTGACTTATGTGTTTGTCTCAAGGAGGTACAAGAGAAGCAATACCTAAACTAACAGAGTTTTATACCTATCCTAAATGTGTCCTGAAGAACAGTTCCTGAACAACAGTACTGAAAAAAAAAAGGTTGAAAAATAGTATGCACATCCTTAACTAAACCAGGAGAAAGAGCAACATATAAAGCAACAGGTTTTGTAAGCTGCTTTAAAGACAACTAGTTACAAAGAAACTTACTCTCTTACTGCCAACCCATGTATTTTGTCTCTATGCTGTCCTTAGATTTGACCAAGTCACACATAGTTCATTCTAATTTTGTCTCACTAAACAGGATATATGGTACATTTGTACACCTTATCCTTCCACAGTTTCCACAAATGACAATTCAGACTGGAATCTGCTCCACATAGAGCAAGGAGAACACAATTCATCTGCAATTTTACGAGTAGTTTCAGCTTCATAAATGTACTCAGCATACTATTTCCAGCTTTTGTTTTGACCTTATCCATATTTCCTAGTTTATAATCTTCTAATATTGCATTTCTCTCACACCTGGCTGCTCTGGAAACTTCGCTAAAATACAGTGTATAGCTAAAATAAACTCTCTAGTGACATTTCTATTGTTAATAAACCTTATCATTATTACAACATGAACACTTTTGCTCTGTTAGAACCATGTTCACAATTGCACAGCTGGTGGTTCAAAAGGCAACAGAAAAATGGTTTTCAAAATAATGAGGACTATTTTTTTGCTTAATTTTAAACACACAATCCTCTACATACAAGTACACAAATGAGCAAAACTAGGGAAAATGTTTGTTTGTTTGTTTTACAGGGTATTCAGTGTTATTGTGAAGCATGACAATTGTGGCAACACTCTCCATTTTCAAGCCTCTTCAGAAATAAGGTACAGTTGTTTGATTAAAAAATAAAAAAAAATTTAAAAATGTGGGGGAAACACTGGACTACCTGGCAAGGTGAAGGGAAAAAGGCTCAGGAAGGTTTGGTCAGGATAGATTTTATGAGAAGATGGAAGCTAATGTCATCACAGATCTCAAATCTGTACTTTACTAGTAGGTACAGGCATTTCCCCTGTGAGGAAATAATTACTGGTTCTACTAAGCCCGGAAGGCACAAAACTTCAGATAAATCATTTCCATCTCAGCACAGACAGCACCTGCAACCAACTGACCCCTGAAAATATTTTCATGGGTTTCTGCCACATTTAAACATGCTTTCTGAACATCTATTGGGCAAGAGTTAGCACAAATTTTCTATTTAGTGAAAGGCAGTGGAGAGAACAGTCAAGTCAAAGGTTTATGGAAGGAAGAAAAGCTATCTGTTTTAGCATGTAGCTGTCATGAGTTATTTTATGGGATGTATGAAACCTAGCAAATCACATTCACATCAAAAAGAAACTGCATCCAACACTGACTCAAATACATCCCCTTGCTGTTGCTGTAGCCTGAGAGTCTGACCTTCACATTACATTTAATAGGAAACAAAAAGAGTGAGAGCCACATACAGGAGCGAATAATCTATGAAACCTCTTCAAAATAAATATTTGTGAGTTCAAAAAAAATCATGAAATAAGAGGTATATGAAAAATTGTTTATGAGCTCCAACATAGTCTTTTTTCATACACTTATAGATTAATCCCTTTGCAGAAAGAAGAGGAAGACTATGTGAGCATATATCACACAACATAGAATTCCAACAATTACTTATTTTTTATTTCCATCTATAAATTTGAAAATGCTGTTGCCAGCTATTTTGGTGCCTAATGTAATTTTCCTGCAGTCACTAGTCTCCAGACAATTTATTATAAGATTGATACATTAAGTATGAAGTGGTTTCTCTATTTGCCCTTTATGTCACATCCAAAATTTACTTATCAATCCCTTTCAGTTAAAATAGGAGTTTATAGTTAAAAAAAAAAAAGCCCAAATAAAATTGGTAAGGCATAATTATTGATAGGCTCAGTCTTATATACACTCTCGAATATAGTTAATGTCAGCTATATGAATCTCTTGAATTTTGTGCCTGTCAATCTAAACAAAACAAAACACTAGTTTGTTCTTCAGTATGGGAATCTTTTCCCAATATACCTATGTCAAATTCTGAATCTACACAGAATTAAAAGCAACCAATCCAGTAGCAGCTGAAACTCACATTTCTTTCAGAGGAAGACCTTTTTATCCAAAAACATTGATTCAACAGTAATAAAACTATTCCATGAAAATCCATTAACTGTTAGAATCACTTAAAAACAAAACAGATGGGCCTTCTACAAGTTCAGACCTTCAAATTCTTCATGACACTGCTCTTCTGGATTGACTAAACAACTTCTCAAGGATTAATTCATTCCCAAGAGTCAACAACACATAGAGGTAGGCAACAGGAAGTAACCAAAAATTGGGTTTGTACACAAACACACACACATACACAATACACACTAATTTATTTCATTTTAGTGACATTCTTCTAAAGAACTTTTATTTTCCTGTTCCACATGTGCTCATATTTTTACAGGGATTGTTCAAATTTCTCTGCAATAATGGTTGTATCACAGACAGACTTTTGAATAAATTAAAATTTTCACATTATGTGAAAATTTGACTTTTCAGCTTAAAATAGTCTGCATGAAATTCAAACAAAATGAATTTGACAGTATTGTTTAATGCTTCTTGGAAATTTTTGTGCAGCTTTGTCTTCCTTCTCTAAGTGCTCTTCACCTGTACTGTAGCTGTCATTATGCATTAAGACTAGAGATTCATATCATGTGTTAACAGAGAAAAGTATGTCATCCTAATCTAGACATCCACAGAGAACACTGAAAATACATCAACAGGTGTCAACTCTCAGAGAGGCATCATAGTAGTACTTCTGAATAAAGGTAATGTTCTCTCTGAAAAATTTCCTGCTGAAGGGGCTTTTGCCTATCAGAAAAACCCAACCTTTTCTTTTGTTTCTTTACTAGTTCTGACTTTTTCAAGTAGAAATTACACCATTATTTCACTCTGTATGGCAACAGCATCAACAGTTTTAGTTTACATTAAAAAGAACATTAAAAAGACAAATACTGAGAGATTGGTTATCAGTAGTTCCCAAAAATCCTCTTGCTTTTCTAGCTCTAAAACATCTGACTGAATAATTAACTTGTTTTCACTATATTAATACTCAGTGTCAAAACTGACCTCTCTCCCAGAGAATATATTTTATTTTATAGCTAGGAATAGGTAACAAATTGTGTAGTCTCTTTATAAACCAATGTATTAATGGTAGCACTCCACAAATTAATCTATAAGATTTGATCTTTACATCTTACCTTTGTTGATTTAGAACCTACCATTATTTTGCATACCTTATATGCTTATATAGTACATAGACTCTAATCAACAGAAGGTAGAAAACATGAATTTGATATGGATATGCCTTTGTGTTCCCTTCTCTTGGTGCCTGATGTTCAAACTAAGAGATTAAGATTTAAGTAGTAAATTCTCAGTTATTGGAAGCTGGGCTCTTCGAGCTTCACTGACTGAACAGAATCATCTAAATTACTGGGATGAAAAAGAAGAACACGTGCACTTATTTATTACTTTGACCACTTCATGGTCATTGCTTCAACAGCCAGGAAAGCAACAAAATCATGTATGAACCTTTGATCCCAAAGAACCCATAGTTCCAAGGATATTTAACCTGGTGTTTGTGACAGTCCTTGAAATGGCATTGCTGGTTGTTTTGTAGGCCCACAGGGAGTGGATGCTGGGTGACATGCTGACCTGAAAGTCATTAAAAAGTTGCTGGTCTTTTTTACTTGTTTGTGAAGAACAGAACACACCCTGAAAACAAAGAAATAAAGATGATAATTGAAAAAAAACCCTTACTAGAAATATATTTTGAAACTCCAGTAAGCTTTGAGCATTCAATGAACACCAACAAGTAGA
Organism: Aegithalos caudatus; assembly: GCA_013389925.1. Lineage (NCBI taxonomy): Eukaryota > Metazoa > Chordata > Aves > Passeriformes > Aegithalidae > Aegithalos > Aegithalos caudatus. The sequence goes on from WEIU01008390.1 coordinate 20,058, forward strand.
AGGCAATATAAAAATGTTATGATCAATATGAAGAAAGAAAAAAAAATAGAGCTTCCAGCAAATTTCTAATTTTTGAATATATGATTTTCAAACTGAATAAACTGAGTGAATCAGCTTCTCAACAATTAGGATGAGGCATTAGTGGACAAAAAACTATGAAAATGCAAAGTGCAAAGATTTTCCTTTGGGAATTTACAGCACATCTGTAAGTCTTAGCATGTTTGCCCCACATGACAATATAGTAAATTATCAGCCATATTCCCAGCTAAATTCCAGCCAAGGCAAAGAGCTCTCTCCTGAAAATTACTTTCAAACATAGTTCTGTGAGGATTTACTAGTAGATATTCTCCAAGCCACCAAAAAAAGACATTAATTTTAAATAGTGTGGTTTCAAAAATATTTATTTAGCAGCCTAAGATGAGGGCAAAGAAAAAAATGCACAAGGCTGAAGATTATTCAAAGTCTAAACTGCCACTAGAACCACTTTTTTTTTTTTTTTCTCCACAAATGTGGGGTTTGCCACTAGCAATATCCACTTTACTCACTCCACTGTTCACTCACCAATTACAGCCATGAGCAAAACACACTTGATTTGGTGAAATGAATTGTGTTTACTACAAATCAAATCACAGTAGGAAAAAGAGAAGCAGAACTTTTTCTCTCACATATCCTAACTCCTGGATGCAATTACTTCTGCCCAATAACTTTTTCTCTGTCTTAAATATGTTACTACAGAGGTGTTACTACTGTTTCTTATTGATGCAGCCTTGGCCACTGGCAGACCCATCTTGGAGCCAGCTGAAATTGGCTCTATGAGGCATAGGGGAAGCTTCTGGCAGCATCTCACTGAAGCCACCCTTGTGGCCTCCCTGCAACCAAAATCCTGCCATATGTACCAAATATGTATGGTATATCCCTTCCCATTAAAAGGGAAAAGAACTGGAAATAATTATCTTACATTGAATCAAATGAGAATTAAAATGCACTAGGACTGGGTCTAGCATTGTGAATAACCAGTATCTCCACGTTATGCATGCAAAAACTTTTTATGAGAGAAGGGGATACTTACCCCACCATTCCCAGGTAAATCCACGTCTGCACAAGGCACTGGGACATATTTTCTAGTTGTAAGGAAACTTAAGCAGCACAAAGATAATATTTCAACAATTAGTTTTGGTTTTTTTTATAAAGGAAGATACACTGATACTGCTCCAAGGCCTCAACAATGGATTACTTCAATCTTGATGCTTCCTTTACCTTGAGTTCTTGCAGAATCATAAAATCATTTAGGTAGGAAAAGTACTTTAAGATCATCAAGTCAACCATCCACCTAAAACTGCAAAGGCCACCACTAAACCATGTCCCTAAGTCCCACATCTATATGTCTTTTAAATACCTTCATATATGGTGACTCAACCACTTCCCTGGGCAGCCTGTTCCCATCCTTGACAATCTCCACTCAGGGAAGACACTTTTCAAAATACCATTTGTTAGGAGGAGAAACTGATCCCCACCTCACTACAACCTTCTTTCAAGTTGTCATAAGGAAGCAATAAGGTCCCCCTGGGCCTCCTTTTCTCCAGGCTAAACAGCCTCAGCTCCCTCAGCTGTTCCTCATAGGACTTGTGCTCCAGACCCTTCACCAGCTGTGTTGCCCTTCTCTGGACATGCTCCAGCACCCCATTGCCTTTCTTGTAGTGAGGAGCCCAAAACTGAACACGGGATTTGAGATAAGGCCTCAGCAGTGCTGAGTACAGGGGGAGAATCCCTGCCCTGCTCCTGATGGACACACTATTTCTGATCCAAGCCAGAATGCCATGGGCCTTCTTGGCCACCTGGGCACATGCTGACTCATGTTCAACTGGCTGTTGAGCAGCACCCCCAGGAGCCGAGGAGCTTTCCAGCCACTCTGCCCTCAGTCTGTAGCATTGGATGGGGTTGCTGTGACCCAACAGCCTTGCTGCCCTGTCAAATCTCTTAAAATTGGCCACAGCCCATCAATCCAGCCTGTCCAGACCCCTCTGCAGAGCCTTCTTGCCTCTAGCAGATCAACACTCTCACCTAACGTGGTGTCATCTGCAAACTGACTGAGGAGGGTTCCCTCGATTGCCTCACACAGTTGATAAAGATACCAAACAAGTCAGGCACCAAAACTGAGCACTGGGAGCCACCACTTGTGACCCACTGCCAGCTGGATTTAATTCCATTCACCACCACTCCCTGGAAACAGCCATCCAGACAGTCTTTTACCCATCAAAAAGTATATGTGTCCAAGCCACAAGCAGCCAATCTCTCTAGGAGAACGCTTTGGGAAATGGTGTCAAAACTTTAATACATTCCAGGTAAAAAGACATCCACAGCCTTTCCTCCATCCACTAGGTGGGTCACCTTGTCATAGAAGATCAGGTTGGTCAGCAGCACCTGCCTTTCACAGACTCATGTTGACTGGAATGATTCAATATGAAATGTGTTTAAATATGATTCAAAATGAAAAATATCCACTCAGTAAATGGCTTTGAGCAGTCTAAGGCATGGTAACCCTTGTACATCCAGTAAATAGCCACAGAAGAACATGTATATGGAAAAAAACTATCATATAATCCAAGACTGACAAAATGCATTTCCAAGTCACCGGCAGATATTCAGGGGATATGGGCCTTTTATCAAGTTAGTGAGAAACTGCAAGCTCTCCGGATCAAAGACAAAAAAACAGAGAGGATGACCCTAGCAGGCTTACTTGTTTTATTTAGAATTTGAGCAACGAGGAGTACCTCAGGGATCAAGATGTGTATGTGAGGTCAGCTGATACTTGAAAAGAGTAAGACTGGAATGATGCAGCAACAGAAACAAGACCCTCACATGCAAAAGCAGACACATATTCTTTTCTCCTGCCATTGCCCTCCTTCCCATCCTTTCAACTGTTTATTTCCTGTCATCATTAGAACCCTTGACACTACCTTTTAAAGCAACAAAATACATGTAAAAAACAAACATATTGGCCTAATCAATAATTAAAAAAAGGTCTTTCTCATAATCAGTGTTCAAATCTTGCACACAATTTTCTGCTTGCCATTAATGAGAATCTCAGTCTTCAAAACATACCACTTAACTCACTATTTTCAAAGGAAAAAGAGCTGCCTCAAAACTCTGCATGCAACAGTAGTACAGGCAACTTTCCCATTCATTTGTTAGAATTGATTGCAGTTGAATATGTTTCTCACTTTTGCATAAGCAGTTTCTACTCAGTTTATATCTCAAAATTGTACCCTGTACTTCTATTAGCTCACTTGCTTGAAAACTTTAACACCACAGCTATCTGCTCCAGGATGGCAAATAGGGACATGGCTGTATCAGTGGATAGATGAGAGCTGTCTTAGCCTAGTTTGTACATTTAAAGAGGTGTCATAACAGCCTACAGAAAGAAAGAAAATCTTGTTGACATATGTCACATCTAAACCACAAGGCTCATTTGGTTTAGATGTAATGAAGCTATGCCAATAGCTAAGACTGCAGCCCACAAATTAGAAAAAACCTAAGCAATATGTATCACTACGAAGTTTTTGTTACATGACCTTTAGATTTGACTTCTGTTCAAGTACTTTCTGGGTTTTAATTCAGCTTGTGCACTTTTCCTTTCAGGCATTTCTGAAATCAGGGTCAAAAGCAGCCACAAGAGATCATCAGCCTCCAGCCAGAATCAACTGTACAAACAATACATTCTTAATCAAACACCCCCACAAAAGGACCCCTAATCCCTGGGAGATTTATTGTTTTCATAGAAAAGATGGAGCAGTGTTTAACCCATATAGTATATATACTTTGCATGTAAAAATAATTCCTCAATGAGAGAGAATGGGAGGAAATATGTACAATTCAAACCAGAATCGTAACCCTTTTCCCACAAAATTCAATGAGAATACTTCTCTTTTTCTTCAAAGGGAACATAATTAAGCCAAGGCTTTCTTCACCTTCATAAATTAAAAACTGCCCCTGTATCTGAATCATCTTTAAAAATGGGTTTGCCTTTCTTGTTGATACAGGCTGCCCAGGGAGGTTGCAAAGTCTCTCCCTCTGGATGGATTGAAAACCCACCTGAATGCCTTCCTGTGTAACCTGTCCTAGGTGATCCTGCCTTGGCAAGCGGTTGGACAAGAGGTTCTCCAGAAGTCCCTTCCAACCCAAACAATTCTGTGATTTTGTGATATTGCCACTGCCCCAGTTCTTACCACTCCACAAGAGAAAAGCTCAAATCACATGTATTTCAAGAATCCTATCTTACGTTATCAGAAAGGTGGCCATTTATTATATTTTCTTACCTTCTACCATTATTTTAGCATGATGCTGTGGAATGTATTGGTTTCAGCCCTGAGTTACAGGTTTTGCTTAATTCTTCCTTTCTTCTGAAAGGTGAACAACACCATTAGTAATGTGTCTCTCCTCACACCTCTGGAAAGGTCTTAGACAACAATTCCAACCACAATAAAGTTTCTAGCCTGTCAAGTTAAAGTGCGAAATGTGAAGAATTCTGTTAATGCAATGTTATGATTAAGATTTTCAATAAACCACAGCAGGGGAAGCCTAAATTTTGCCTCTTGCAGTAACTCTAATATAGTACAGTTAATCATCTGAAAAAAAATAAAAACTAAAGGAAAACACACATACACAAAAAGAAAAGACAAAAAAAAAAA
>WEIU01008394.1:3471-16995 GCA_013389925.1 Aegithalos caudatus
GGCGGAGCGGTGCGGCGGCTGCGCCTTCCCCCGCCGGCCCGCGCCGTGCTCCCGCGTTCCGCTGCCTTCCCCGCTTGTGGCTACTTTCCCAAAAAAACCCATCCCAAAATCCAGCTCCCCTCCCTACAAATCACCGCCCGGCCCAAACTCCCAGGCTGAGCGGCTTAAGCCGCGTCGGGAAGGGGGTTTCTGCAGCCCTAACCCCACTGGGTGAGGCGGCCCCGCTGCAGGGCCAGCGAGGCCGGTCGAGAAGTAAATTACAGGCTTAATTAAGTACTAAAATCGAACCCAATTAATTTTCAGAGCTCAGATTAAAGACTGAGACCTAACCCATAGTGTTAAGTTTTTAATTTTTAATTAGTACGAAATCACATTAAATTATTTGCCACTGTAGGAGGATTGAGGGAACCGTTAAAGAAACCTGCATTAAAACAAAACACATCTCAGTTCCTAAAGGCTTCTCAGCCTCTTTCCGAAAAATGCAGTATTAAGCCTTTGTCCAGTGAGAGGAAAGCTAATGTCTTTACAAACAGTCTGATGTGTGAAGGTGTGGGTGTTGGATCTTTGAAATGGGTCTTTATATCTCTACTGACTTTGGGCAGCAGGTTTGTTGCAGAGCCCAGAGTTCTTGGCTCCTGAAACAGACAGGGATCTGCACAAGCCTCAAGTTCTGAGCTTTGGGGTAAAACAGCAGGTTCAGGAGGGAATATGTGCTAGGCAGCTCGGGAAGGCTGTACCTTCCCTGTACCTCAGCAATGGGGAAAGGAAGAGTGAATGTGCAGCCGGGAGTTCAGGATAAAAGGAGGCTGTGCCTCTGAAACCTCGAGAGAGAAAACCCCGCGGGTGTGTGCCCCAGAGGAGTCTCTCCCTTTATTGGAGTAAAGCTGAAGGACTCCCCTGCCTCCTTTTTGGACAAAAACTTCTGGCATTTGTGGATTTACCTGACATCCACACGGGAGGATGTTGGGCAGTCGTTGCTCTGCAGTGGAAGATGCTTCAGCTGAGCCTGGGATTGTACAATGGTGATGCATGGCCACTTCTACTGTCATGCCCTGGGTTTAGCTTCACAGAATCATGGAATGGTTTGGGTTGGAAGGGACCTAACTGGTCATGTACTTCCAGCATGCTGCCACAGGCAGGAACTTCCACTAGACCAGGTTGTTCTGTCCAACCCAGCTTTGAACACTTCCAAGGAAGGCACACACACAGCTTCACTGCACCGCCTCTTGGAGGATTTCACAACATGCAAAGGCACGGTTGGAGAAGAGCCAAGAGAAGCGTCTGTAGAGTTTTTTTGCATGCTACCACTTCCCTACACAGGACAGGACAGACAGACAAACACAAGCGTTGCGGATGCCTCAGCCTGAGCTGAGCTTTGAGGCTTGGAGCTGGGATATGATACAGGTGCAAGCAGCATTGTGGCACCACTGACAGCCACAGCAGCTAAACACATGGCAAAGGCCTTGATGGTGTAAAAAAAGCAAAAACTATGAGAAAGTCACAAAAACCACAGTGAGAATGTCTTGACTATGAACTCACTGGCAGTGAAAACTTTAAATGTACAAAGTATTAGGTTACAGAAACATCCAGAGTGATTAATCTGCCTGTTGCCCTAACAAGAACCACTCTATTTTAAACAACCCAAACATTAAAAGAACTCAAAAAACATAACTATCCACTTGGCTATCCTTGACAAAGGATCTCATTTTTCAGCTAATGTGGAAGAAAGTTCAAAAACTACTGTCAAAAATAATAATGGTAATAAAAAAATCCATCCCTCTTTCCTCCCGGTTTTATGTCAGCACTGGAATCCAAATGAGACCCCAACCTCAGAGCAGCATCTTCTAGGGATGATTATGTAGGTATTATGTAGGTTTAAAAGGTATAATTATTTACTGCAGAAAGAACTACTATCCTTTGGGGAACCCCCAGCAGAAAACAATCCACCTTTTCCTTAAGTGCTTACAGGAACTGTGTACATTTGGTCTTCTGTTAGCTGTAGAATTTCACATGAATTACAAATACAGCTATGCAGCCACATTATCTGGTACATTTAATAGTGTTAAAATACTTTGAGTACCGTGCCTCAGTTTGCTCATCTGGTCTACAATAAAAGAGCTACTAGAAGAATATTAATAAATAGTACTATTTGCAAAGTATCTGTGAAACAAGGAGATCAACAGGACATGGACTGATTATAATTTTGTATTTGAGTGTGCAAGAGTTTGACAAAGCACCTCAGGACAAGTAGCCAGCTACACACTACATCCTTAATTGTGTGGGTGTCCCTCAAAAGCAGGGTTTAGACAGGAGCTGAAATAATGCAAGAAATGCTCAAAACAAAAAATTGCAAGTTTTTAATTTACAAATTCCATAGAACACAGTTACAACGGCTCTCCTACACAGCAATTATCCCTCGTAACTTGCCACAGCAACTTCTATTCAGATACAAACCCTAAGGGGAAAATCAGGCAGGTTTTCCTCAGGACAGAAGTCTGGACCTCGTTCAGCTTCACAGTTTACCTGCAGCCTCCCTGTCACTGTGACAAGTGCTCCTGATCAGAGGTATCCTGGTTGGGCAGTACAGGAGTGTTGGAAGAGGAGCTCCCGTGTGGCAATGGCACACAGACACTGTGTCTCATCATGGATGGCCTTGTGACAACCCCTCACCGTGCCAGGGATCCCCTCCTGGGCTATCCTGGGACTGGTCCCAGCACTGTGGCTTTACTCAGCCTTTTGTCTGACAGAAATTCTCTCAGTCAAGACAGAGACGTAGAGTTTCAGCCAAGCATATGTGATTCCCAGAGCACAGTACACTGAGGTCAGCAACAGGGGGACAAAAGGGAAGTGCTGCTTCCAGGGGGTCAGGGGAAATATGATTTCACAGAAGATTTCCAAGGGCACTAGTTGGATGAGGTAGATTGTTTCAAGCCAGTTAAGTAGAGGTTTCTCTCTCCTGTCAGAGAAATTAAAAGAGAGGTAGTGTTAAAATACATGTATGTTAACTAAAAATAACTATTCTGTTTTTCAGCTATCCCAGTGCAAAGAGAATCTCCCATTAGATCACAATAATGTTTTAAATAATAAGTTAAAGAGTTTCAATAGGAAAAAACCACAGTGTAATAACCAAGAGTACAGCTCAATGTCCTTATCAAGTCCCAGGATGCCTGTGAAGCCTAAGGAGAAACCTTATCAATTGCTCTATTTTACCTCATTCTATTTCAGAGAAATGAACAGCCCTTCCGAAAAAGATTTGTTCCACCAAAGTTTTTCTACAACCAAAGACTGTAAATGTCAGATTTTTTTAGCCTCTTCCCCCAAGCTTTCTGTAGGATGGGCTTCTCTGTGAGCTGATCTCTCTTGCAAAGGACACTTTGGGCAGGATGGCAGGAATTTACTGCAGGTAGTTTAAAGGGAGTTTCATGTTTTGGCAAGTTAAGAACAAGGAACTTGCAAAAGCTTCCTCTCTTAATAAAAACTAAGTCCCTGTGGAGTTTTTTAGCTAGAGCTCTTGAGACAGAAGGACTGCATTCTTAAATAAAGAAAATCACCTACAAAAAGCAGGTGCCTGAAGCAGTGAATACATGTTTACAGTACTTCATTACAAACCCTCCCTTACAGCTTGGGTTTGCCCTGCAAAGTTTGGGAAATAGGGAAGTGGGGACTGCAGGGGTTACAAGAATAAGCACTATCTTTGGCCAAATGGTAAGAGATCCACAGGCTGTGAAACTACACAGGAAGACTTTGGCAATTGTATATTCTACCAACCAAGTACTTGCGGTTTTGTTGACAAATTACAGTTTGCAAATCAATGTTATTTACAATCTGTCCCTTCCACACATTAAAATACTAACTACTACTGCAAAAATCCATGGTACAATAAGATAAACAATCTGCAGACAAATCACTGTGGTAAATGCTAGAGTACCAAATGAAATCCTCAGAAGTTACAGCATCACAACTCCATGCTTTAACAGAGCATGAGGCAGGTGGGGATCTGCAGCCTCCTGGGACTAGCTGGGCAGCTGTCACAATAACCAGGACGGGCTGCAATAATCCTGATTTAAGCATTGCCTCCTGAGAACAGAGGCAGCAGCATCTTTTGACTAGTAATACCTTGACTCTTCAGCATCAGTTTTCTGTGCTGCTTGTCCCTAGTGACAATGGCTGTTCCCAAAACCAGAAGAAATGTTTTTCCTGGCATTGAGATCAAATTTCTTTAATTACCTGAATAGAGATTTCAATGAAGAGAAGCTATAAACAGTAAACAGCAGCATAAGCAATATTTTAATTGGAAGTTCTGAAAAACAAAGAACATTATGTACTTTAAAATTAATGATTAAAAGCTTTTGCCATACATATATTGTAGCATCTTTAAATCTTACTAGTCACATCTGCATTATGAGGCTTTATTTGTCCAGACCTACATGTTTTACTGCTTAGGATACCTAAAAACAAGCATACATTCACTAAAGCAAATGCCAAGCATTTGCAATACACTTACTTCAATAATCTATAAACATACTGAACACATCAATTATAATTACTATTTGAGATAGCACTACAAATAAGATTTTCCTTTCTAAAGAAATCACAAACAACTGGGAAGTGACTAAAGCAAAAATGACAACCAAATCAAGACTATTGAGCTATATGTTGCAAACTAGATAAAAATTAACTAATAGAAGAACATTTTACCTGGTGGTGTGAACAACAATGGAAAAAGGGAGAAATGCCCTGTAGTTGCCAGAATCAAGTAGATGCCAGCATCCTTGGGTCTCTGAATAGACAATAAGCTAAAAATGGCAATAATTTGTTATGCCTTTGTCTTTTAGCAAAGAAACCTAATTTCAGCAGAACACTATGCAATTCAATGAAGACTGAAGAACAAGTCAGTTTCCTAATATCCCTGTCCCGGCTAACACTGGAGCTGTGATGAAGTCTCGTGCTTTGAAACCACATGGCCTCAGAGATAAAAAACACAGGAGAAAAATCAGCCAGGAAACCCTCCCTCAGAAAACTACACACCCACCCACTGAACAAAACTATCAGCAAGGCCCAGGACAAAACAAGAGTTTAAACATACATCTCTGAGGAAGGAAAATAGAGTTTGTAGCAATACTGGACTGCCAGCTTACGAACTACAGCTTCACTTCTACTTTAGGAAGGCAGGAAGCTCTTTTGGTAGAAACTGCATTGTCTGGTCAAGCACAGTGCAGAAGATCCCTTTCCTCAGCTGCCTCCTGAATAATCTATCCAGCATTTTAAAACATGAACCAGAGCACTCATCAAGGTTTGAACTGTGCCCCAAATTAATTTACTTTAAGTGTACTACACTGTTACAGCTTAAGGCCTTTTATAAAAGAGTTCCTCTTCTGAAATATACTGAAAACAAAGTGGTTCCCTTTGAGGATTCCTCAACAAGTGGCTGCAGGTTCAGTTTGGCCAACTATTTTGTACAAAATTTACTTACCTCAAAGGCAGAATAGTAAGGAGTATTGCTTTCTCATGCACGTGCCAGCCAAACATGAAGGAGCTCAATGCACAAAGAACAAGGCACTGTAGAAAGCCTCTGGGCCCTTGAGGTTTAAACCAAAGACAGAAAACAGAGGGCTAGAAACAACAGGCAGAAACAGGACTTCAGTGAAAAGCTTGGCAATCCTGAAGACAAGCCATTGTCCAAAGAGATTTGTCACTGTTACTAAACACACTGCACCCAGGTTGTGCTTGTGTGGCACAAGCATTATATAGCATTGGAGGAAATTAATTTATTTGGATGTATGAGGACAGCCTGAAGGATTTCTGTTGAAATATCAGGAGGGAAAAGTAGACTGAAAGACCACAGCCAACTCTCCACTGTTTGTGTTGCATGCAAAAATTGTCTTCCAATTGAAGCCACTAAGCACATTTTATCAGTCACTACATATTAGTAACAGCATATTTTTTGCCCTAGAATTAAAATTCATGTGAAGTGCATACCATCAATTAAAACCTACAAGGGTCAAAACACATGAAATTTCAGAAAATATTAGCTGTTCTTACCAAAATAGCTATGAAAGTACAGATTAATGTTGCCAGTGGAGTCACTGAAGGGAGGACAGTGTGCTGAAACTCTTGAACCAGCCCTCCTGTCATGGAGGCTTTAGGGATTTTTTTACCATCAAGAAAATTGCACTTTAATCCTAAAAACAAAACATAAAAAAGCACAAACTGATAAATGCTAATTAAGAAATGAAGTAGCTGAACTAAGTACATGGCCAAGTTCTTTCTTTATTTCTTAAAGGATGGCAGATGGAAACAATTGACCTCTGACCTACTGCTGATAATTTATGCACTGGATCATGTGGAAAGCCACACGATTTATGGCAATTTGAAAACCTAATTTACTGTCTACATTTCAAATGGGGAAGACTAAAATCCAGAGAGCTCTATCTGCAAACAGACACCAAAAAGTAAGATTAACATACTGACCCAGAACTGTCAGTGCTTTATCCATGGCGTTATACAGAGCCCAGAAGTTGGGGGCCCAATAGGCATGGCAGAGACCTCGCTTGAAAGGGAAGAGCCGTGAAATGACTTGAGGCAGCTGACCCTGCAGGAAACAAGACCAAAGAAATGGCATCTTTAGATGAGACATGGTTTATATATTTTTATAACAAAATTTTCTAACTGTTCAGGGGAATAACGTGAAAAAAGGGTTATTACCAATACTAGGAAGGGTCCCAGTGAAAGAGCAGAAACAAGACAGACAATCAGTCCCAGAAGAGTTACATGAAGAAAGCTGAAACTTCTCCACTTCAGGGATCCGTCTATAAAAAACAAAGATTAAGGAAACAGTTGCTGTGGGAAGTGGAAAGGGAGACAAAGCATTCCCCACTGACAAGGAATTGCTAACACCTATCTAAAAGGGGCACACAGCCTTTTATGTCAATATATGCAGTTCCTTCCTTCAACAGCTGGCATTTCTTTTATCCACATTGCAGCTTCTGCATTATACAAGCTTTCAGTATTTTCCAAAGTTACCTTCCCTGTTCACATGAGAAGTATCAGGCATTTTAGTTTCAGTGCTAAGAAGTGGGGAGAAACTCAAAGAAGATCTTTGAAACAGCTTCTGATATGGTCAAATTTTTCCATATCCAGAATAATTCTTATGGTTTCCAAGGGCCACCTGCAGCTTGCTCACATTGATTTTTCTTAACAAAGAACTCTTAAAGAAACAGGAATTGTACAAAACAAATCTATTTCAAAGATCCTTCAAGATCCTACTAATTCTGCTCTCAAGCAGAATTTCTGTCTGAGGCATTTTGTTCCAGTTGTATTGCAGGTCTTGAGTGCTCCCCTAGTTCCACTGATTAGCACAATTCCCCTCAAAAGCCAGTGAGGAACACTCCATCTTACCTGCATTGTTTGCAGTAAAGCAGTAGGATCGTAACAAATACACACCATACGCTGGGGCCACATACATGTAGATGTGTTTGAAATGCAGAAGAACAGCAAAAAGAAGAGCACCCTCCAAATACCTTTTCTGAAAGAAAACAAAACAAAACCAAAGCTCTTCTCTTTGTCCTCACTTTTATTCATTCGCTATTGTACTCCTAAGGTGATGAGACATTTATTGTAAGTATTAAAAAGAGTATTTACTTCAAATTACAAATTCAGTAGTGTTACGTGTAACAGGTATGGACAAGGAAACTATCCTGTCACACAATCACCTCTTCACAGCTTCAGAAATACATTTTCTAAGGACTCGTGACTTGGAAGAAGATAAAAATGCCAAGCAATGATGCCACATTGCCATGGGGTAACACTGAATGTAGCTTTCTTATGGGGAACTGCAATGCTGCGGCATCAGCAAGCAATTTTTGTGAGTTTCAAGTTTTTCTCTTCCCCACAAACTCAATAAATAATTAGACATCCAGCCTCACACAGCTCAACATGAAGCCACTACCACTGCCACAACACGAGCAGCCCTATGAAATGAATTAATGCACCCAAAATACACATGGCAACAAATAGACAATTGTGCCTTGGGTTTACCTGACACAGCCGAGCAACAGAAAGAAGCATCAGCCCAAAGAGGAAGCCATTGTACTGGAAGTGAATATCTGCACTTGGATCAAGGAATAAAGCAAGCTTTCTTTACTACTATGTTTTCTGGAGAAGACTCAAAGTTATGAGGAATAACATAAAATTAAAATAGAATTTAAATCAAGAAAGCAACCTTAAATTCACACCACACAGACACAAGTAATTTTTAACCTTACCTGTAAGTAATTAGACACAAAATACACTAATGCTGGCATATTACCTTGATGAAATGAAACACAACAATCTACGTAAGCATCGTACAGCTTCTGTAACACAAACCAAAAAAGGTTAAATCTCCACTTTAATTTGTAACTTACTAGTTTCTGCCACACACTGGTTAATGGATGGTGACAGCAGCCCTCATTTTTCTACCACTTGTAAGCAGGCAGCACACACAAGAACTGTGATAGAGAAAATGAAGTCCTACCTTTAAATGCACACTGTGCCAAGACTGACTTGCAGGAAATTTCTGGAAATTTAAATTTCCAGTTATTTTTATATAGGATATGGACCTGTTGGAGGGCATTCAGAGAAAACCATGAAGATGCTCAGAGGGCTGGAGCACCTCTGCTATGGAGAAAGGCTGAGATAGTTGGGGTTATTTCAGCCTGAAAAAGGGAAGACGCTGGGGAGAACTTGTAGCCCCTTTAGAAGGTGCTTTGAGAACTGGACAGGGACTTTTAACAAGGGCACAGAGTGACAGGGCAAGGGAGAATAGTTTTAAACTAAAAGAGGGGAGATTTAGATTGGATATTAAGAAGAAATTCTTTATTGTGAGAATGATGAGGGACTGGCACAGGTTGCCCAGAGAAACTGTGGATGCCTTATCCCTTGCAGTGCTCAAGGTCATGCTGAATGAGGCTTTGGGCAACCTCATTTAATGGAATGTGTCCCTGCCTAAGGCAGGGGGTTGGAACTAGATGGTCTTTAAGGTCCCTTCCTAATCCACTCTATGATAACTTCTTTAGAAAGACTTCATAATTCCCATATACTGTTAACCAATGGAATAGAGCCTGAATCTTAAAGCACTTTGAAGATTTTCCTTGCAATGGGACAATCTTGGAACCACACCCAGAACACAGAGCCTCTCTGCTAACACTCCTGCAGGCAGGCAGAGAAGGAACAGCCAGCAGGAACAGGCACATTGCTGCCAGACTGGTTGGTCCTGCTCCACTTCTGGCAAATCAGACCAAGAACTGACTAACTTCCATTCTGCCAAATGGTAATTCCAATGAAAACCAAGTTATTTAACTAACCCCAGAAACAAACCCAGCAGTGTTACTTGCTATGACAGCAATAATAATATAGGATTGTGCCACACACTGTAACAGCTTGTTAAAAACCAAACAAGCCACAAAAACCCCACAAGGGTTTGAAAGGATACGATCCACAATTAACAACCCAAAATTCCACAAGAGCAGAACGGCAAGAATAAATGTTGGTTTTTCCAGGATATCCTTAGCAGCTCTTTTTCCATTTATACATCTGCAGCACCTGAACAAGAGCAGAATAAACAGAAGCTTGAATTGAAACATACAAGCAAAAAGATTGTTGGTTCTAGGAGTTAAGAACTGCACTTACTCTGAAGTTAGTCATTTTACCAGGATGCAAGGCAACAATGGAATTTTTGCTAAATTCATCAAAGGCAGACAGTATCATGAACATGAACAAAGTTTAATAAAAAAAGGATTTTCAATTTCAATAGCTGTGGTGTGCTCCACATGCTAAAGCTTACATTACATAACAGCCTCAGGTTCAAGTCTTCCATTCAGTATGTATAAAGCTGACACAGCCTGCTTGCCCTCATGGGCAGTCTATTGCTACTTTTGGTGACAACAGGAGCTGAATTTAAGGTCCTCAGCTGGACATGAACCTGTCCCTGGCTACTGCTGCCCCCTGCCACATTATGAGTTACTTCTGTTGGTTCAACACAACTTACTATTTCTCAGTGTGAAGCAATATGGTTCAGATGACTTCTGAAAGCAGTCTTAAATCACATAAAAATATTACAGATTATCTGTGTTGAAATACTATTAGTGCAATCTCCCTGCCATGAGCAGAACACCCTCCACTAGATAAGGTTGCTCAAATCCCCATCCAACCTAGCTGTGAATTTTTCCAGGCAGAGGGCATGTACCACCTCTCTTGGCAAAATGACCCTGTGCAGACACAGCCCTGAGCCTTCAGCCTCACATTCACACATCTGTGAGCCAAAACAGTAAAAGGAAAGGAAGTCACAATGCAAAGCTAGCCCGTTTCAAATAAAGTAAATGAAGGAGCTTAGGCAGTGCTCCAATCAGAGAATTTCCTACCCAGGTTTTGAGCACAAAGAATAAAATGATGGAAGACTTTTATAGCCCAATCATTGAGGTAGGCAAAGAATTTCTCAGAACACCCCCTCAACTCTATTCTTTAGGAATAAGGTAAATAATTCTTCACAAAGTCAGGCCACACTGAAAGCATCCAATCCTAATTACATCAGACTTGGAATAATCAGTTTATCATCAAAAACACCGGAGCAACTTTGCATACTTGATGATGCTGCCATGTTGTGACAGATTTCCTGTACGCTTCTGCTCTAGAAGAATGGAGTAATAAGAAAAATAACAGGAAAAAAACTGTTCTGAGCACACCAGATGTCCTGCAACTCCTACAAAATGAGTCCAGTGACAGAAGCAAACCCAACACCTGAAACAGCAGCTGGTGTCCCAGTGCCTGCAAATCCATCACATGTAGTGCAATTGTATCTCCAAGAAGAACACATTTTCTTATGTTTAGCAGCATATTCCAAGATTCTCCTTGAACAGATTCAAGCAACTCTGGCATTTCCCTTCATTTACAAGGTTACTTGTACAAATAGTTATTTGTTGTGGCTACAGAACAAGCCCACATATGAAGGACTACCCACTGTCCCTAAAATTAGAACATTAAGACTTACTCATGAACTGCATATATGAAGAGGGTATCTGTAAAGATGACAGAAAGCCTTTGGAAGAAGATGGTTGCACGGCTGGCATAATTCAAGTTTTCAACAACCAACATCTGGGGGTCAAAGTACTTGGCAATGTGAGAAAGTGCATATTCAAACCAAGCAAAAAATGGTGGATAATCCAGGGTCCATTCTGAGGTTTCCTGGAGACAAAATAAGATTAAATAGTTTATAACAAACCATGCTGTTTGCAGTCCTTCAGGTACAGCTCACTGCAGCAAACCAGCAGATGCATTTTTCTCTCAGTAACCTCTATGTAACTCAAACCACTCCACAATCAGTAGCCAGCTCTGTGGTGCTTTAAGCTGTTCTCCTGCAGTACTGCTAGAGATGTGACATCTCCTAATTAGCAGGAAAAGATTAAAGATCATTTTGTGTATCTGCACCTAACTTGCATCTAACTGTTTGCTCTCTATAAATCAATTTACAGTAAAAGGGCCAATATTACAAAATCTCAGTAAAATAGTTTAGAGCCAGTATTTGTATTAGAGCAATCACCAACACAATCAGCCTTGCTCTGACCTCAAAATTAGTTTCACTCAATTAACAAATCTTCACTTTCATACAACCATATCAAGATCAAATGGCATTATGTGATTTCTTCCCATAAGGACAGTTGTGCCCTCACCAAGGGTTAACTCCTTGACTGTGGAAATAGGAGAGGAGGAGGGATGAACTGAACAGGTTGGGATAGGGGATATTTTCCAGTGAGCATGTTCCCAAATGCTTATGCTGTACTGATGAAAGGCATCCTATGTTCTGCCATAGGATTAATGCTGGCATTATAAAAATTTTTTTGTGAAACAGTCTTTGGATCAATCCTACAAACTTCTGACCTGCACCAATGATTTACTTCTGGATGCTTATGTGGAGTAGTAGACACTACAGTATCTATCCCTGTACTCCAGCAGATACCAGGAGACAGACTAAAACCCAATTAGGTAGGCTGAGTCTATGCCAAACCTAAAGGTGATTCGTGCAGATCACGAATCAAATCAATGCATGCTACTAGCACACCAGCAAAGGCTCAAAACTTTGATTTCATAATGGATAGAGGTATATACCCATGAGCATGATTCACTCTTTATTCTGGTGATTGTGTATCATCAACGAGAAGAGCACAGACACCAGCACTATAAATGTAGAATGTAACTTACTCTTGTGCCACACAGCCTTTCCAATATCCCACCTGCCTTAATCGCTTTTCCTATTTCACCTTCCCAAGTACTTGCAGCTTCCCCAACTAATTTTCATTTTTTAGCTAAATGTTACACTGGGCCAACTAATTGTGACCAGCATCTTTTTGTTCCATTACATGACAGTCACCAACTATCTCTTCCAGCATTCACAACGTTTGTCATACCTGTGTCCTTGTAATTTACACTCAGCTAAAAAACACCCCAAACATGTCCTTACCTCGTAGTACCACTGAGAGAGGGGCAAGTTGTGGGTGATGGCAAGCCAGTTCCTATGGACTTCAAAATCTGTGGAGTAACTACAGAAGGTGCATGTTAAGAGTCACATACGTGCATGCACTTAAAAGGGAAAAATTTCAGAGCACATGACCACATAGAGGTAAGAAGGAAGCCTCTATCAGCTCTAGGACACCACTGCGATCAAGTAACTGAAACAGTAACAGCGATGCCACTCAAGACCTTTGTGCCACAGATGTATCCTAGAATGGTTTGGGCTGGGAAAGACCCCAAAGACCATCTCATTCCAACCACCCTGCCATGGGCAGGGACACCTTCCATTACAGCAGGTTTCTCAAAGCCTCATACAACGTGGCCTAGAACACTTCCAGGGACAGGGTATGCTCAGCTTCTCTGGGCAGCCTGTGCCGTGTCTGACCAACCTCACAGTAAAGACTTTTATCCTGATGCCTGATCTAAATCTCCCATTTTATTTAGTTTAAAATAATTCCTCCTTGTCCTATGACTGACCATGTAAAAAAATCACTAATACAGGTGCTTGCAGGGCAAGAACTACTTATAGCTCGGCTTTTTCCGACAATTAATGCGAAATTCCAAGTTCTAACTGAAGACTAACAGCAATTTGTTTGGATTTTTATCCGTACAAAAACTTTTAAATTACAAAGCATTAATATTTCAGCACACTTAACGGCCTTCCCGAGCACCCGGAACGGGCCAGAAAGGCTTCCGAAGGAGCAAGCCAAGCCGTGCCACGCGGCGGAGGCAGCGCCGCCTCGCTTCCCTCACGAACGCGGGAGTCACAGGGACCTTCAGGGCCTCCTCGGGACCGCGGCGCCACGCTGCCCGCGGCCGGCCCCAGGAGTTGGCGGCAGCCCTACGCCACCCGCCCCCATGCTGTCCCGTCCCGTCCGGCGCGCAGGGAAGCTCCTTACTAGGCGGGGATGAGGAGGCACTTGAGGAAGGACACGCCGAGCGCCAGCGCGCGGAACCAGCCGCGGCCGCCCGCCGCCATGG
>WEIU01008394.1:17059-31882 GCA_013389925.1 Aegithalos caudatus
CGTGCGCGGGAAGGGCGGGGCTCTGTGAGGGGCTGGAACGGGCACAAGTGGGAGGAGCGGAAATTTAGGCTGGCGCTCAGGAATTCTGTGCCGCGGTGGTCAGGCGCTGGCACAGGAAATAACGATTAACCTGCACGAACACAGATCAAGAATCCAGTAAGAGAACACCTGAGACCAAAAATCACCGTTGGATCCAGAGGCGCGAGAAGAATGGACTGAGGGCATAAAAGCTCAGGGACTTCTTTGCTGAGTGTCCCTTTGTACCCAGCTTGAGCTGATCTGCTGCTGTACCAGGCTATTACTATTTACTTCTAGAAATCCAGCACCTGAGACTGCTACAGGGAAGCTCGGGTTGAGCCCGGAGGAGCAGGAATCATGCCTGGCAGGGAGTGTGGCTGAGCCAGGAGCTGGATGGTGCTGTGAGGCCACCCAACCTCCCCTGGGCAGAAGCTGCTTTAAGTACACCAGCCTAGCTCTGCTCCAGGAAGGTGCCATCTCCAACTTGTGCTCCTGGTGTCCAAGTCAGCTTCCAGGTACAAAGTGCTCTTTCAGAGGGACAGGCTCCATTTTTTTTTTTAATACCTTCCTGCCAGCCTGGAGGTTGGATGCATACAAGGCTGATACTCCTTTAGCTTCCTTTATAGCAAAAAACCTTCATCTATCTTAGAATAGTACCTTGTAGGAGCCACATGGAGTCATATCGTTAATATGTTCAATGTTTATGTTCCTGTACAGCAGCAATGTATTACAGTTTGCTCAAGCTCAGGAACTAAAGACAAGTCTAAGAGCAATAAAGCATCAGGGTGTAAGAAGGGTTCTCACTAGAAAAATGAACCCTCTGTTTATAAATGTTTGAAACATAAATGAGCTAATGCATTTTTAATGGTTTTGATTATTTACAAAGGCTTGCCCATCCAAGTTTTTTACAACTGCCCTAATTCCTGGGGAGCCTCATGCAATTCCCAGCCACTGAGAGGTCAAGGTAAGCATTACAAGGACGCAATGGTTAGAGAAAGGAAAAGCTACAGGTGCAGCAAGCATCACTCATGCTTTTATTTTTTCTCAAGAAGTATGTCAGGTAGAGCACTTCCTGCTTCATTTGCATTTTATTTACTGCTTTCTAAAATACATATTAGTAACAGTTCACAGAAAGAGTTACAAGCAGAGAAATGCAATCAGATTTTTAAATGTAATAGCCTCCAGGCCCTCTGTGAAGGTGGTAATCAAGAAAGACCATTTTTCACACTTTTCAAACACTATTGATTCAAAGGCATGACTTTTAGTGAGTTGGGGTCCGAATTCTGATCAACAGGAAAATTGTGCATTTAGAAGCTGGAGTATGAAAATAGAGGGGAATGCCTTGAGGATAAGGAAAAATTATTAGATATACCCCCCCCCCCCCCCCCTATAGCTACTTTTTTTTTTTTTATTTTTTTTTTCTGAATTCAGAGGGAGAACATTCCTTGTGTTATTCCCAAGTAAACCTGTGAGCTTGATCTGGATATTTAGACACAGTCAGCTCTTCTTTCACAGCCCTTCTGTGACTGCCTGTACTAATTCATGTATGAGACTGTTACTGGGAGGGCCCCATATTAGAACTGCTTGTTCCCTGCATGTTTGTGTCCATCAGCATGTGGATGCAGAATGTTTCAAAATACATTGAAATTCTGAGCAGTGGCGCCAAGTTCTACAGGATGGGGTGAAAATAAAATTTCCCAGAGGAGACTTCTTCATAACTTCTCCATTAATCTGCGAAGTGTCAGAAGATCCTAGACTTATTTCCCCCAGTCTATGGCTGAAGGCAGTATTTACCACTACCACCAACATTATACACGGTCTCCACCAGCCTTTCCACCTTGCCTTTTATTCCTGGGAATAAATCTGATTGACTGCAGATATTTGCTGCCAGTGAACTCGAGAAGCAATTTATTCAACAACACAGTTATAAAGTTCTAAGTACAGCAGTGCAAATGTTTGGTGATTTGAAGCACATGCAAATTGAAGCAGAGCTGTCTGTTCCTGAGAAGCTACTAGCATAAGTCTTGGCATGACCCATATTTAAAGTGCAAAATAGGAGATTAAAACTGGAAAGGACCAGTGAATCATTCCACTCAGACTCTTGTAGGAAAATCTTTGTCTCCGTTGTTATCTTGCCGAGGTTCTTTTTCCTAAACACATCAAGATATTTTTATTCTCTCCCTTCTAAATCCTGGATTTCTTGTTAATGTGAATTCTTTCAGATCTAACTTTTTACAGCTACTTCTTTTCTTTACCACTGTCTGCAGAAACAAACACTCCTCCCATCCTCCCATCCTTTAACAGCCCTATAAACTGTATAAAAAGTATCTCTTATTATTTATATAGTTTCAGTCTCATCATTATAACTGAACATTGTTAAGATATTTTAGAGATATCAAGCCTAGAAACAGGTAGAGAAATCCACGAGTGATTATTTCTGGAGTCCATTAGGATGTGTTGTAACAGTCTTTTTGCCATGTGAGAAATACCACTGTGCTATGTACCTGTCCAGATCGGAGAATGCCATTAGACTACAGCTAAGATCTTATCATCTGCCCTAACTCTGGAATTCTTCTCCTCTAACAGTACTGAACACTCTATTCAGTGGTCATTTAGGGGAAAAAAAATGAGGCCATTAGAAAAAAAATTGCCGGGCTTGGCCTCATTTTGTACGCGAAGGTATTGAGGGAGACAGAATGGCAGGAATATATAGCAGAAATAGGAGTTATGCACCAAGATGTAGAAGAAAACAGACAAAAAACATTAAGGGAAGAAAATGTCACTAGATCCTTTCCAGGAATAAAAATGTTTATTCTGAAAGTGAATATTCCACTCGACAGTGAAATAATTTTTAGATGGTACTGCTAATAAATGCCAAGTGCTTTTCATGACTATAATGGGGTTGTGCTGTATTTAGTATGGCTCTGTGCATCTTTGCTTCTCTTTAATTCAGGAAAATTCTTGAGAAGAATCATTATCAGTGCTGTTGACTGGTAAACAAAAGCAAGTTACACCTCCAAGGCTCAGAAAAAGAAGGTAAACAAAAAACAGCTATTCAGATAAAATGCAAACAAATGCTCTGGAGAGAGAACATTCCTATAAACAGTCATTATATCGTAACTCACAGACTGCAGAATTTGGGAGCAGCTATAAATTGAGCTTAGTGTGGAGTTTGAAATAGCAGCTGCATTTGTAGAACATATGTTTGACTGCAATCACAAGTGATTCACTTAACCACCCATTTCCAGTATAAATAGTACCTCATACTTAAGGATGTTTATGGTGCTTAGCAAGTTTGAGGTACCTCAAGTTTTTCTGTTCCTCACAAAGCATGGCTTCACTCCTGTCTTTATACTGGTTGGAAATTCTGCATCTATCTACATATATAAAAGAGAGATATTTTGTATTTCACTCTCTATTAATAAATGACAGAGGTCTGGGGCCAGCTGTACCTTTTACTGACTTGGTTGCACGAGTACAAATAAATGTGTATTCAATTTGTTCATCATTTGCATAATGAACTGATGGGTTAAAGCACTCCAGGTGAAGATCTGAGTCAAGTACTCTCCTTCTACAGACTCCTCTTATTTGCCTTAAAAAAAAAAAAAAAAAGCAGTAATGATTCAGCTCTCCCATGGAATATTTTATTTTGCTGAAATAGAATACTGGAGCAGTACTGATCCCAAGCTCTAAAGGCTGCAGGTTAGCCTTCCCCCCCTCCACCTTCCAAATGAGATCTAAGCCTACTGCTCTTACCTTTGGATAAACTCAAGCTGACAGAAAACAAATTCCTACTGGTGAGTATTGTTTTAGTTATGACATATAAGAGCTCCAGTTACAGATCATTTAAAATCTACTCTTAAGGGTGTGGGTTAAAAAGAAATACTGTCAACAGACTTCAAAATCTCTGTTATCATAAAATCAGCAATAGCATATCTGTTTCAAGTGACAAATTTGATGAAAGAGGATTCATTTTACAGATCATAATCATATTACCAGCACAGACCATCCCTGTCAGTGTCTAGCTGACTGGCCAACTTGTGCTTTGTAATTCAGGACTGTGATGGAAAAAAAAAAAGTTATTCCTAAGGCAACTAAATATAGAACACGGTGACTCAAACTGGAATTTGGTCACAAAATTCTGTTTACAGTCCCCAAAATACACAACATTTGCCATGCATAGTGGTTCTGAGGGCTTCAAGCCCAATCAGTGCTTTCTGACAACATGGTCCCATGTATATCATGCTGGTTTAGCACGAAGTCAGACAAAGGGCAGTGGTTTGTAACAACTGCAGAATGTGTTTTTTACCTATCAGCATGCTGATTTGTGCTGTTCATGCAGTCACAGTGTGGGACAGTAGAAACATATTGATCACACTGTTTTTTTACAAGAAAAAAGCTTCTTTAAGCTTGTTCACAGGTCAGCTTAATATAACAACAGAGTAGTTACTTTGGGAACAAGAACATGCGCAGTACTGAGCTTTGCAGGCCTGTGCTAGAGACCTTTGGAAGCACTAAAACTCTAAATGCAAAACTTAGTTATTGCATTTTCCCTTCTATCTCATTAAAGATACCTGAAAATGTTCCAGAGGGCCTCTCATGCACTCGTAGCAATCTGGTCAGGGAAATACAGTTAAGATACTTTTAAACATAATTAGCTGAGAAAGAACCATCTTGAATGTGGCACAAATGATGTTTAGAGACAACATGCAGCTAGTGAGTTATGATCTTCATTACAGCACAGACCAGGTGTGTAGGGAAGAGTCGGACCTCTGGTTTCCCACTGCCTTCCCTCTGGCAAGCTGACACTGAAGCAAAGCAAGCGGGTAAAATTCTTTTAGTGTCCTGACTGTTTCACTAAAATATTAAACAAAAAAAAGGCTCAATGAACCAGGATAGGAAAAATGACCCTCTGTTTTTGCAATGAAAAATATTAGGTGTAACCTGATGAGAATGTTGTCTTTTCAAATGAAATCCATCCTACCCAGAGAGCATCCCACACATTCCAGGCACCGCTGAAGAAGAGGCTCAAATGTTTAAAAGACCTTTGGGGGCCCCTGCCCCAAAATCTGTCTTCACCTTAGAAAGTTTCAGCAGCATCCTCCAGACAAATATTAACATTGTAAGAGAAAGAAAAGGACTAGTTGTCTCAGATGCGTTTGGAATGTAAAAGTTTAATCTTCTTGGTTTGTAATAACGCCATTCTCTCTTCTATGGCTTCCTTGCCAGTCACATTATTCCAACATGGCTTCCCTGAAAGCACAATAAAGCAGGGGCTTCCTCACAGGGTTCAGAAAAAAACCCAAGTCAGCTTCACAGGGTGACAGAAATGCTTTGTTGAACCCAAAGAGATGGGATCTCTTACTCAGTTGCAACTTGCACCATCCTTTACAGCTGTGCACATGGGGAGGCTTCTTCTCTGTGGATCCAAACAAGCTTCTTGAATGCTCTGCACAGGTGATACAGCAAGACATGGCAAATGTGCTCCTAGGGCTGTCTGCTGCACTGTAGCTCCGTGGTATCTTTCACTGCATCCGTTCTCCAGATACATTCCAAGCCATGGTTACCGAACCCTCGCATCCCCTGGCAATGCAGGTTAAGGACTGCTCATTTTCCAACTGGAAAACGTACAGAAGACAGAAGTTAAGTGATTTCCCCCAGAATTGTACAGCAGGTCAGAGACAGAGACAGAGCCAGTCCTTAATTCAGGGGCTAGACAATATTGCTTCTGTCTGCAATATGGACACATTCTGAAAGGTTGCATTGGTAAGTACATTAAAGGAAAATCATCTCCTTGTTAGTGACTCTTAATCCAGATAAGCATGATTCTGAATTAGGTTGTAAGTGTGTTTTAAAGGGAAACACTTAACCTGTGTTATCTCCATGCTGGCACCACAACAAACAGACATTCCTACTTGTACCGAATTAGGCGAATAATCTTATTATTCATGAAATCTGAAGTATGTGGATGAGCAGAATCTATGCAGAAACCATCACTCATGGCTATTTTCAGCACTTCTTCCACAAACACCTGGAAACTATTGATTTGCTTATTATCTGGCACCACCCAGAGTCTCTTCAAGTTCTGCCTGGTGTACTCCTCTTCGGGAAGGCCTTCCACACTCGCAACCCAATCTAAGGTCAGGTGGTTGGGGTCCTGCAGGTAACTGGATATTGAGGAAAGGTTTCCATTGAAACAGTAGTACAGTTTGGAACCAAGAAGCTTCAGGAACAGGCACGATGTGGAGAAGATATGAGCACTGAACACTTCCATGTTGGAGGAAGACAGGCTGTAAATCTGGGGTGCTTCTCGGACAGTGAAGTGAACAGTCTGGGTCTTCTGATCGAGGGTGATGTTGAGCATGGCATTTTTCTCTGCTTTAGAAAGCTCTACCTCCTTCTCCTGCAAGGCCTCAATCAGGGGCTGAATTTGATAAAAATCTACTTCCCGCCGCAGTAAGCCCATTTCCTGAAAATCTTCGGGGAGGTCCAAGTGAGAAGTTCGTAAGAAGTTCAGGATATAGCGGAAGATTTTGCCATCTCTGTCAATAAAGCAGTTACCTTGGCTGTCCTTCTTGGTTGGGATCTTCCCACTAAACATGGCCCCCAGCATGGAGTCTGGAAAGCTAGTCAGAGTGGACAGAGAGGTGGTATAGAGTTTTCCTCCAACATTGAGCGTGATAGGTTCTGACATGATGGAAAAGTCACGGTGCTGGGACTAATTCTAAAAAAAAAAAAAAAAAAAAAAAAATCCAACACCACACATTTAGTTGCATTAATCTTTTTGAAAGGTTAAACTACTGAGAAAAATAGTCCTAAATATATATAAGGGTAACCATGTGGCAAGAATTTGCCATATAAATTAGAAGTGAGGAATTATTTTTTGAGGTTGTATCTTGAGAACAAGCATAAGGATGTTTTTTTTCTCCTAACAGATTTGAACAGCACTTTGTTTAATTCAGTTTAGTACCAGAAATCATGAGTCTTTAAAAACTTTACAATTATGCTAAAAGTGAATCTCTTTCACCAGTATCTACAATGAGGGCTGACTTCAAAGCAGTGTTCTGAGCTTGTATGATCTCATTTCCCGCACAAATAGAGAATTTAGAGGGGGCAAAGAAGGACAGGACAAGAACTGGACACAACCCAATATCTTCCATAGTGTTTGAAGATATGATTAAAGTAACAAAGCAGTTCAGCAGAATCCTGACGTATGTTTGAGTGCAGTCAGCATAGCAGGGAGCCAGACAGCAGTTGCTGCCGGAAGCACACGACAATCTGTGGTTCCTTTTATTAAAAAAACTACCAGACTTTCTCCTTCCAATGTACTTTACCCTAGAAAATATTTTCTAATTATTTGGGGCCACATTGCAGTTCACATCATTTCCATGCAGAGCCTCTGCCATCAGCTGACACAAACTAGGGATGTGATTTAAAGGTGCAGTTAAGCCTTAGGAAGGGGCATGCATGACCTCCCCTTGCCCTCTACCACACCATCCTCCTCCCTTATGTCACCTCTGGCACTCATCTGATCCCACAGTGAGCCAGTTTAGGGAGAAAATCCAACGTTTTCTATTCAGCATGCTTTGCTGTATGTTGGAACTGGACCAATGCCAGGGCGGAGCCAAGGGAAAAGAAAGGAGCTGTGCAGCTCTCTCCACTGCTGTCTTGTGCAGGGGGGCCATCAGTCCTGCTACCTGAGGACCTGCAAAGCTGTTTTTCCTTGTTTGCTGAATCTAAATCAATCAGCAGTTCAACAGGAAACCCACCAGTGTTTGCTTACAGAGGCAGGAGGTAGCTCTTGCTGTAGTAACTACAGCCATTCAACAGAAAGCTGCCAAACAGCTCCCTTAAAATGGAAATTAAGTGCAGGCATTTTCCTAACCAGTAATGGAATAATCATAGACACTACCGACTATTACCAGCTCTAGAGTCACAGCAAAATGCAGATAGGGAGAAAGTCATCAGTGCTAAATATAAATTCTTTTATGACTGCTAAAAACCAGGTAATAGTACTAATGGCATTCTAAAACAAATACATCTCTAGATGGCAGCAAAATAAGAATAACTGGCCCAACCTAAGGCAATTAAGTAACAGGTCAAAGGAGAGCCTGTCTTTAACTTGTTGTTTAGGACTAACATCTCATTTTGTTCTTCAGCCCTTGGCACACAGCCTATATCCCACTGCAGAATAATGGAAAGATGCAGATCTCTAAATCTAGAGTTCTTTCCCTGTATATCCCTTAGTCCCAAGCATTCAGCAAAACTGGCAAATAAAGATGCACAACAACACATGCATTGACAGCCACAGATCATCCTTGTGACTAGCCAAATATACTCCAGAAAAAAACTATCTGTTCCAGTGCTAAACTCCCCTTGACACTGTAGTCTCAGCGTACTTACCACTCTTGGAGACTTCAACCCAATTTAGAGTCAAGAGCTGTTTAAACCTGATCATGTGGAGGTTTCAACTGATCTAATTCTGTAGCACGAGTGGCTGCCATGGATTCTTTCCCCCAAGGGCTTGCAATATGTCTGGCAAAGCGTTGCTACAAGAACAATCAAGCATTCACAAAAGCAGCCTAAAATAGATTTTACTTTTTTTCACATTTCATCAAACAGGAGCTTCCCCATACCTCTCTACAAATGACACAGCTTGTGGAAGCAGGACTGATAAAAGACTCCAAAAGCCATGTTCATTGCTTCCCACCTCTGCTGCCCTTCAAGCTGCTGTAGACTAAATAAGATGTTCTTCCTTCATAGGTGAAGCTTTCAGATTTTTGAGCCCAAGCCTGCTTATCTACACCATCAGAGTTTTTTTCTCACACTTTCTGCCAGCATTAGCCAGTCACAGAGCAAGATGTTTCCCTTGAGGTGTCTGTGTCAAGGCTTCGCTTGGCAGAGCTCCTGGTCAAGAGTCACAACCCAAATACCACCATGCAGCCCAAAGATACAGATCTCCATTTCAAACTCATCATCCACCCTAGGCTTAGTCTGATCCAACACCTCGCTGACTGAATGAGAGGCAGTCGCCTCGGTCCAGCGTGAACAGATAACATTTAAATCACCTGTAACTGTTTTCCTATCAGCAGTCCAAAAGGGAGGTTGCCAACAAAATACGGTAGTAACATGAGCTCTCTGAAGCTGAATACTGAATCTATGCTGGCAGCAACAGCATCAGGAATCTAACCAAGCCTCAGCTCTGGAGTTGGAAGACTAGCATGCAGACTGGCAGCCTCTCTCAGCCCAGAATGTGGGCTCTGCTCCTCTCGCACCTCTGGGCATTGTTCAGACACATGCCCTGGATAACCCATTCTGCTTATGGCTATTCTGCATCCTAAAGACCCAGACAGCCTGGATTTTGCCCTCCCAGCATGCCAGCCTGCTCTGATTTTGAACCTGCCCATTTGAACCTGCAAAATGTAAAATTTTAAACATTTAACAATGCAAACATCTTGCCCATAGATAAGGCTGGAGGATAACTATTCCTCAACTGTCTTTCCTAATTGTCTTCTTCTGCCTAATTCATCCTATTTCTTAGAGGTTTATATCCTCATAGTGTGAGGATGCTCTGATAATCTGGGAACCCCAGAAGACCCAAATGTGAGCACAAATGAGCATGAATGTCTACTGGATTTATCATCAATCTGGACTTAATGCATTGACCAACCAACATACTTGACAGTAGCTGGGGAAAGTCAGTCTTTGCTGCTTTTTTTGCCTAAAAACTTGTTTATGAAAAACTGTTTTTCATAAACCTGTAAAAATTGAAACGAAATGTAAGTTTTCTCTCTTTGATCATTCAACCAACATTTGCAGCCCCCAGCATGGCTTTTCAAGCCTGGGTGCTTTGCTAATGCACTATAAAGGTTGTCCAAGAGTGCAGCATGAAAACCCCTTCTTCTTGGTGAAATTTCCACAAAAAGGAAGGTACCAAGAACATCTGATTGTGGAAATGGGAGGCTACTGGTGTAGGGGAAGGTGTCCCTGCTCATGGGGGGCTTGGGGGGAGTGGGTGGGTTGGAACTAGATGACCTTTAAGGTCCTTTCCAACCCAAACCACTCTATGATTGTATGATTCTATAACCTGCAGTCACCAAGGAAAAGTACAAATTGGGTTACAGTTCTTGGAAGCAGAGAATTACAGTAAAGTCTTTTGTGTAGCTCCTCCCCAAGTAGCATTTAAAATGCACTCAAATTAGGTCAGCTAGAGATCTAATTTGACAGCTGAAGATGCAAATTTGGCTGAAGAACAGAAGATTTATTTTCTGCTTCTAAGACAAACCTTTAATTAAATATCTCTTTTAATATCATGGGGGGGGGGGAATGCACATTTGATTTGAAGTCATGGTTTTATCACATGATGTAAATTGAGAGAAACCAGCACTGCAGTTGTCAGCTTCATGAAAAAGTCAAACTCCTGAACCAAAGCTGTTGTCTGCATCTAAGCATTTCAGCTGACCACAGCTTGTAAATTTTATCTTGGGTTTTGCTCCTAGGAGCTTCCTCAACAGCTGGATAGAGAATATTTCTATAATAACCCTCTACCCCGTGAGTTTACTTCAGCAAATAACTGGTTTGAAGCAGGGAGAATGATGGAGGTTGACACAGCAGGAAGGTATGCAAATATGCAAAATGACAAAAGCTGTTTTCACTGATCAGTGCCTTCACATATTTAGAACCATCATTATCATACTGCTTTGTTTCATAATCATTTTGAATGTAGAACAGCTTTGGATACACTTATTTCCCCTCTCCTGTATTAATCACATTTAAGAGCACTTTAATTAGCTAACAAATAAAATTCTGAATACATAATTTAACTGAGTGTCTGTTTCACCCAACTTGGCAAAACCCCACAAGTGTACAGTAATCATCAAAACAAAAAAAACCACTATGAATCATGATTTACCAACCTAAGTAAAATGTAAACAAATGGCACAAATATTACTGTTTTTAATCACTGAAAAATGCATACAGCTGTAATCTATTCTTTTTAGCAAAAAGAATGCCGTTTGATAGAAAGTTGAAAGTTACAGATATATTCATATGGTTGTCAAAAGCTCTCTCTATATATACTATATATANTTAAACAGGTTTTTAATTGGGAAAAGAAATTGATTGCAAATACACATTTCACTTTAAAAATGTTAGGGAAGGAAAATGAATCAATGCTTCTGGATTTCAGAGACAATGCCCAAGATGTGGATAACCAGGTGATCCTAGTGTCATTCAGGGGATTTAATTAATGAGATTAATTAAACACAGAACAGCAAAGCAAGAACAATCTGTAATTTGGTTGAAGAGGATCATGTTGAGTTGTTAAGGTTTCCAAAGTCCACCTCACAGGCTACTTAGGGTCTCTGAAGGCGCTTACACATGGCATTCAAAGCATTAAAATTGTAGCATCCCCTGAAATATGAGTTAACATATGCTGTTACAGAAATAGAGTTTTTGCTGTAAGATGTAGCATTACATGGCCCTTTACAAAGTCACTGTTTTTAATGGTTTTATTTTCATGGAATCAGACAATTATAGAATGGCTTGGGTTGGAAGGGACCCTAAGGATTATCTTGTTCCAACCCATACCTCATGGGCAGGGACACAATTCACTAGATGAGGCTGCTCAAAGTCCTATCCAACCTGGCCTTGAACACTGCCAGGGATAGGGCAGCCAGATCTCTGTGCAGCCTGTCCCAGTGCCTCCTAATCTTATGTCTAAACTATTGCACAGCTGATTAATTTTATCGTGTAGCCTTCAATAGCTCACCTGTGAAACATCTCTCCACAATCAAAACCTGGAAAATCTGTATTTAAGACAGTGAAGTATGTGCAGCTGCTGTAAGAAATAGTTGAGGACTAACAATGAACCGCAAAATACACACACAGAGGAAAAAGAAAATTTTTAAAAAAGAAGAAATTAATTATTTAGGCTGCTGCAATGAATGATGCCTAAGTGACAACAGAATTAAAGCAAGCCAGGGACCATTTCTGCTAAGCATCAGGAAGAAAAGCCAGACTAAAAACCTCTCTGGCTTTTTGAGTATTGCCCAAGAGAGCTGGTGAAAGCCACATCAAGTAGACAAATGTTACATGAGACCGATCAGGTAGTGCTTTATAGGAAGTAATTCTGCCTCAGGAGGGGCAGGATTGATTTCAGCTCAAAAGGAAGTATGAAAAAAGAAATAGCTGGGCACCTTTATGGCTGCTGGAGACTTTAAATGGGATTCAGCAAAAGATGGTTGTTGCAGGATGGGGCTCCAGTCAGCTCCATTAGAGCATATTAACTGTGAACACATAATCAGGGAAAGATGCTCCTTCCTGTCTGAAGCTTGTTCTGTTTTGGGTTTTGCCCACACCTGGCATGTATCACTTTGCTCCACTGTGTCTTACTGAAATACACGTTTTGGTTTGAGGTAAAAATTCCAGTTTCTACAAAACACCTCAGCCCTGAGGAAACAAAAGCCTCATAAAGCTGGGAACTCCAGACCTGGACACAGCCAAGCCCATGGCATTTACTGTAACTCAACCTGCAGAACAGTTCTGTGCTTTGTCGGGGACAACCTCGTGGAGGAAATCCAAACCCTACAAGCTCGTGCATGGGGGCTGCAAACAAGAAGTTTGAAGCCTAGAAGTCACCTCATGAAAGGCAAGGTAAAAATAATAATAATAAACTAACTAAAGGGGGTGGGCAGAAACAACAAAAAATAGTATTTAAGGGTTTAAAAAACCCAAACAAACCATACCTCAACTGACTGTTTACCCAGCTATCAGCAGGCAGTAGGCACCAATGAGAGCTGAGTTTTAGGAAGAATTTTGGACAAAATCCTTTGCAAGGATAGACTCGCGCCTCCCTACATATATCCCTGATGCACATTTACTTTGCTCAGCTCATCCTTTACTATAGAAGATTAAACATTCACAATACAGTCTCTGCACCCTATATGCTTATTTATGGCAATCTTAGAGAGGAAATCCCATGTTTTCCCATCGCTGCAGAACAGACCCACCTGATTTTGGACACTTACTTAATATGAGCCTCTCCAACTGAGCAGCACGTAAGAGCCTTAAATTCAGTCGGTGAAGCAGAGCATGGCGTGCCTGCCAGGAGCAATAGATCCCAAAATGAAGCGCCTGCGGGGAGGCACAGCAGCTTTTTGTTTCGGGACTGCTGTGGTGCCTCTGGAAATTTCCAGCAGGCGTTTGGGGAAAGGCCGCTCACCCCGAGGCTGGCACGGGGAATGTGGTGACGAGCTCTGGGAAGGGACTCAAATTCCCAGCAGGCGCGAGGCAGGAAACGACGGGTCACTCTTCCTTTCTTATTGCTATGGCACTGCCGGCGGCTGCAATGCTGGCAGACAGACATACTGACTACCCACCTTCGGGGCGCAGCTGCTTATCTGCCAGTTATTTATATTTCATTTATATTTTATTTTCTGACCCCGCTTTGTTACGCACAGAAACGCTGTTCTGTCAGTGAGCCGCATGAGGGATGGGAAAGCGTGAAGGGGAGCCCTGGTTTGCTGTGGGTACGATGGTGTGTGTTCATCCCTTTCCAAGCCTGCATCTCCATGCCCTTGAGCATCTCCTGGGCTGCTTGCTTAGGGATGCAGCTGAATGCAGAAGGCTTCCTGTCGGCTCTCTGCAGATGCTGAATTTACGCATAATGAGAAGGGCTAGGGAGGCAGAGGTAGGGAAATAGAGCTGGTTCCCAGTTAGTAAAAGCAAGGAGCGATATAAAGCAAAGGTCAGGTTCCTCCTGAGAGCGGAGGAACAAAAGCAGCAGCACACAGCAGGGAGCAGGAGAACGAAAAGAAGGTTAAGTGCTGCTGAAGGAGAACGGCTGACAACAAGATGGAGGGGGAGAGGGAGTGCAGAGCCACAGGGATGCGGCTGCAGCCAGGTCTGGAGAATAAAAGCCAAAGTGCGGCAGTGCTCAGCGCTCTCCTGGTGTGACCTTCAACACGGCGTAGGCTCAGGGGCCGCTGGGTGGGTAGTGCAGATGGTCAGGAGGTCACTGCCACCGCCTGCCAGAAAGGAGCCTGCTTGGGGTCTCAGGGCAGTGAGAGCATCACTTTTCCTTCCAAGTTGATGGAACCCTTTGTACAGTCCAATATCCCCATTTAATACCAGTTCTGGCAGAAGTTTTCACTGACTTTCAATGTCCTGTCCCAGCACGCATTTAAGTATCGCTTGGCATGCCGGGAATATCTTTCAGATACTCTTTATTTCCTTCACAGACCACTTTATTTTGTCCCTGAACAACTTCACAGCACACGTGGTAGCCCACCACCTGCTTGATGGACACACGGAGTGGTTCAGTAATTCAGTTTCCACCTCATCTCCCACAGACACCATCGCTTCCAGAGCATCCCTGCAATTAGAGGGCGGCTAATTCCCAGCGCGGATGCTGCTGCACCGCAGCAAAACCCACTCAGAAATCACGCTAACAAGGTAGGCACCACTCAGAATTAGACCCTCTGATATATCACGCCCATCACCCGGCTGCACCCAGCTGGCTGCATGTCCCGGGTGTGGGCATCCAGGGCTTGGATTCGCTGTGAATACTTAAATTTCGGAGGTGTTTCATTGGAAGGGGGCAGGGGAATGTGCAAAGTTTGCAGAGTGACGCTAAACCCGACCCTGTTACGGACAGTCGTAGGTACGGCTCCTCCCTATATAGCCAGGCGCTCACACTACTAAATTAGTTTTAAATGCTAAAAGAATAACCCCATATTCCCCTGCAAAAGGGGCTCACCCGTCCTTCCCGCATCCCACAGCGGACCATCTGCGCGGCTCCCGGCC
>WEIU01008394.1:40505-59417 GCA_013389925.1 Aegithalos caudatus
TTTTTTTTTTTTTGTGCATTAGTGTATCTAACACCTGGTTATAAATGTTATTCTGAGCTTTTCCTTGGGAATTCCTTGGTTTTTTTCTTAAACTCTTCTCTAATGCTTTATTGCTGGTGAATTCAGGCTGTGACAAATGGGAAACTTTGCCTGACTCTGCAGTCTCTCTCCCTGCTCACTTTGGTCCCGCATGCAAATGCGGCAGGTCTCTGGGGAGCAGCCAAGACTGCACCACTCAGATGAAGTGGCTGGCAGCACAGTGTAAATGTTAAACAAACACCCCTACCATTGCACAGAGAGGCTGCAATCCCACCTCTGCTTCCCAGGGCTTTTCTCTGCTTCCCTGAATGTGAAGACAATCATCGGGACTGTCTTTGCCTCTTGAGGACACCTGAGCCGGCAGACACCAGTGTAAGACCTTGGCTCCCTTAATTCCCCACTTGTATCTTCTGTGGGTCTGTAGTTGCTTGTTTACAAGACAAAAATGCTCAAATGTGTGATTAATTGGAAGTTCTGTATCTTTGTGTTTTTATTCAATTTGGGGTCTTTAGTCTCAATCAAACATCACCAGAGTGGAAACTTTTCTAAATGCCACATGAAAAGGCCGCAAGAATTACCCTCTTCAGAGTGGTTTCAGATAGCTGTTTTTTTGACCTCCCTTGCCCCAACCTGGGCTTGAAAGCTCAGCAGACCCTCCTTGAACTAACCTGCTGCTCTGTCCCTCTCTTTTAGGAGCAGGGAGCAGAGATGGATAAGATACTGGAAGCTGTAGTGATGTCCTCTTACCCCAACAACGTGAAGCAAGGGCTTGTGAGGCGTGTCATCGAGGCGGCGAAGCAGCCCATGGACAGCGAGCAGTGCTGGTCCATGCTGGAGCTGTCCACCAAGCTTTATCTCACCGGGGACACCAAGTATAAAAGAGAGATTGGGAAAGAGGTTTTGGAGGTCTATGGCCACTATCACCCAGAGGAATTTGAGGAGTTCTTCAATGTTCGCTTCCTGCTGAGTCTCCTCCAGGAAGGCTATGGACCTCTGGGGAAGAGAAGCCATTATGTACTTGATTATATCCAGTTAGGACTGCAGTTTGTCCTGGAAAGCCCATCAGCAAACAGCATCTTCAGCTTACTGAGGATCGAGGTGCTCCGGAAAGTCTGTGAGAGGCCCAGCCCCAAACAGTGTGCTAAGATCAGCAAACTCCTAATACAGCATCCCCAGTGCATTCCCACGGGAAAACACCAGCTCTTGTTCTGCCAGCAGCTGATCCGGTGCATCGGGCAGTTCCAGTGCGTCTCCGAGGGGGAAGAGGAGATCATGGAGTTTTTGGAGCAGGTGAACAAAGTGAGTGGTCTGCTGCAGAGGATCTGGAGAACTCAGACCTCAGCCATCCTGCCCTCTTTGAAAGAACTGTTCACTATAATTTCTTCAACAGGTAATTTAAAAATAATAATTAAAAAAGGGCTGGTAATATAAATGTTGGCTCTGATGCAGTCAAACTCAATTAGTTTGACATCTTGCAGGGTTTTCATCTGCTACAGAAATGCAGCCACAGATGAAATATAATAGACAAGCATCTTGAAAAGTTACCAGGGCTACCAGAGCTAGGAAAACAATATCGCTCTGAATCCAGAGAGAGTCTGCAGAAAGGAGCTGTTAACAGGATTGAAACATCTGCAGCACAAGTTTGTGTTCAGCACTTTCCAGCATCAGCTGGGCTTAAGGGAAAGCATCTTATCTGAAGTTTGTTAAAGTGGAACTTGAGACTTTTAGAAATGCCATTCTCTTATGGCTGACTTGGTGGTGCCCCACAGCCTGCTCCCTGCCAGAGACTAGGGATAAAGCTGAGCAGTGATTTCTCACTGACCTACAGGTATGAAGCTCTACTGACTGTCTGAAGGGTGGTTGCATCATGAGACAGACAATATTTATCCAACTTCTGGGGCCTTTAGGTTATTGTGGAGGGTTTCAGAAGGTTTTTGGAGGTACCAGTGCCATGAAAGGCTTGTGAGCTCCTGCTTTAGCTGTTCCTAAGGCCAGAGGAGATGGGTTTTTCAGCATCCATTGGAATGAGGCCCATTTCCAGGCAGGCAAAATTGCAGTTGCATCATTTTGCAATTATTTATGGTATTTAGTAAAAAGAGTGCAAACAGAGGAAATTTGGTACCTGAGTTGGGCCAAACATGTGCCTGTGATCTCTTCCTCCCTTGGGGCTACATATGGCTTCAGGGAACAGCCATCTGCTAAGATCCAGCTTTGATATGTGCTGCACTGGGATTTGGGGAATTATCCTCCTAGCACAGCCAACAGTGGACTCTACACCGCTCCTTGGCTACAGCTCAGTATCCACTCCATGATCTGTGGATGTGGCACTTGGGGATGTGGTTTAGTGGTGGACTTGGCAGTGCTGGGTTAAGGGTTGGACTCAGTCTTAGAAAGCTTTTCCAACCAAAACAATTCTATGATTCTATTTTTGTGGACAGAAATTATTTGGTTTTTAGGGCAAGAAGTGACCTAGGGTGCCTGGTTTTCCTGTCAACTAACATTTTCATTGCTGGGGCTCATCCCTGTCTTGCAGAGGAACAGGAAGCACCCTCCAATGCCTTGGCCAGTGTGGTTCAGTTTGTCCCTCTGGAGCTCATGGATGGTGTCATAAGAAACCTCACCAATGATGACAGCATCACTGATGTGCAAATGATGATGGCCATTGGCAGGTAGGAGAGGATGTGGGAGTGAAAGCTTTAACTCACTTTGGAGAAATGCGCTGTGTGGTTTTATCCCAAGCAGCATGGCTGGTGCTGCCTGGTGGGGAGTGTATAGGGAGAAAGAAAACTTCTGTATCATTTCTTCTAGCCCTGAGGTCCCAGAGAACTAGAATAAAGAGTGGCTGTAATTACGATTATGACTATTATTATATGTTTTGTTTAATTTATTTTATTTTCTTAGAAATAGGTTGTATTATGGCATGTCCAGTATAGGCTATCTTGAAGAGGTTTGATTTTTCTTTTTTTTCCCCTGAAGCTGTTGAGGAATTTTTCTTCCCAGAAATCTCCTTTTCAGGATTTTGTGATGATCTCTGTCTCCCTCCAGAAGGACATCATCTTGAGCCACCGGTTACAGCTAAAGACTTATGTGAGGAAGGTATGCCCAGCTGTTTCCAGGTCCCACCTTGGCCTTTGTCAGGTGGATGTGTTGCAGCTGGACAGGCAGAGTCAGTGGAGTCCTTGTCAAAGCACGACGAAGAGTGGTGGGTGAAACACTACCTGACATGCCAGACCTGGTCTTTGCAGCACCAGCGCCCTCTTGGGCATCACCAGATCTTCTTTGCACCCTAATGTCCAAGTCTTACAGCTTTTCTGTGCTCTGATGCCTTGCTCTGCACTTACTTAGGTGTATCTTCAATGATCTATTTTCCAGCCTAAATTATTCCATGATTCTAGCTTTAACCCATGCTTTCCTTAGAGGTCTCTGTTTAAATAGATGATATTCACATGCAGTGGTGTGTGCACTTAACACAAGGGAGCTGCTCTGACTTGATCTCACTGGAAGCATATTTTCCTCTTCTTTTTACAGGATTTGTGTGTCCTTCTCAATAAGGTTACGTGACAGAAACGTTATTCCTGATGGGAAGTTTATACATGCAGAAAAGGGTTACTTCTCTTTGACTTGCTGGGGAAGGTTATGCTTTTTCCAGAATCCAGAGTAACTCAAGACAAAAGATTAGGTTATCAGTTCAGTTCCTAACCCACTTCTCCATCTTTTTCTCCTGGACACCTTCTGCTACAAGCTCCAGATGATGAATCTTCTAAGAGTGCCACTGTCTATATACAGAGTTTGCCAGATCAATTGCACCATTCCTTAAAACTTTCTTTGTCACGCTGAAGGATGAATAAATAATTAGCCAGAGCCTGCAAAATGTAATTAAGGTTACTTAGGAGAAATGTTGATGTTTTGGCTGCATGTTTATGGCAGATGGGTACCGCAAAAACAGTGTGACCACAGGCTGTTTGATGTGTGTGCTCCATGCCTAGAAAATCAAAGGAAAATGCACAAATTGAAGGATCTTTTAGCTTAGTATGCCTGACAAGCTGCTTGCATGCAGAAGGGTCTTCTTCTGAAGTTTGGGTTTGGGAGTAGCAGAGGACTGGACTTAGTGTAGAGCTTCTGGTCAAGCATGTGAAGAACAAGTAGTGGTAAAAAAAAAGCAAGTCTGTCACCTGCTGGCATAAGTGTACACCACAATCTCTTTTACAGAGTTTGTCTATTTTTAGATAAACTCTATTATTGTGCATCTGTGACATCAGAGGTTGTCACAGATTTGGGGTTTATTTTTTTTTTTCCTGGAAATGTATCTATTCCAAAGAGCCCAGGTCCAGATGCAGAAGGCATCTGCTGTCACACAGCTATGCAGGCACTTGCTACCTCTGGAGATCAGGGTCTGGGCTTTTAAAAGTTTAGCATACCAGATCAATGACTCCTTTGTCAAATTAGGGTCATCACTACTAAAATATTTGTGGATTGTGCAATGTGAATTTAAAATGTAATTTCTTCCTACTGTAGCAACACGGGCAGCACTGTAATTTAGCCACCAGTGCTGGCAAAGTATAGCTTCAAGCAAATAAGGTTATTTTATGCCTGTTTAAAGAAGGTAGGGAGAAAAAGGACCTTTGAATCTCCCCATCCATCTCCCTGCTTTATAGCATTGACATTATAGACCCCTTTCATGTATGTTCAACTCTGCTCCTCAAAGCAGGACAATGCTCCCACTGCTGTTCTTTCACAGCTCTTCCACCACTGGGTTGCTTTAGTGGGTCAAATCTCTCTTCTAGCAGCCAGTCTGTGTCTATTTCTGGCCATCTTATAGTTCATTTGATCTTATGCCAACAGAAATAGCTGAAATGTCTTTTGCCTTCCTGGTGTTTATTCCTTCAATGTGTGCAGGAAGAGCAGTCCTTTCCCATCTCTGCTTTCTCATGGCTGTGCTAAACAAGCCAGGTTATTTTTAAGCTTTTCTTGCAGGAAGTGTTCTTCATTTCCCCTACCACCTGAACAGGTTTCTTCAACACAGTTCATTGGTCTTGGGCACAGATGGCGGTGTTTGTGCATCACGTTCATCATGGCAGCCTGGCCACAGCCTGAGGAATCACTGCTTTGCTATGGAGAACACTTTCCTTCTGCACCACAGATGGTGCTGGTCTTTCCCATGGCTGCTGTTACACTGGGAACTTGTAGTCACCTGGTGTCTGCCTGGTTGTCTTCAAGCAGATGAGTTACTGTAGCCTC
The DNA here is from genome assembly GCA_013389925.1 of Aegithalos caudatus. Lineage (NCBI taxonomy): Eukaryota > Metazoa > Chordata > Aves > Passeriformes > Aegithalidae > Aegithalos > Aegithalos caudatus. The sequence continues at coordinate 45,783 of WEIU01008394.1, forward strand.
CATTTCTAGTGCTTTGCATGCCTTTTGAATCAATACATTTCCTTACAGTTCTACATTCCTAATCCTCAGGGTCTTCCTTGTGGCTCCTTGATCTTCCTCTTGTGTTGATGATGCCTAACAGCTGTGCATCTTCACATACAGTGATTGCATGGCTTTTCTCATTCTCCTCTGGTGCAAATGTCTGTGCAAGCTTCTCTGCCATTTGCTTTATTATCCAGCTTGGCTTGACTTTTACTTTTTTTCAACATCCCAATGTATTCTGCTTTTCAAGGTTTTTTTACTGACTAAACTTTAATTTTTCCAGTTCCTTGTAAACATCACTAATTCCTGCTCTTTGCCTTGTGGTGGTTAGTTATCTGTCTTCCCATCTTTTATTTTGTATGAGATAAAGATTAATAAGCAAAAGGAACTGACTGGATAAGGTAGCTGGACTGAGGTGTAGCCTGAAGGTTTGGGGTATCTTCAAATCAAAGGTACTGAAATGGTCAGCAAAATTTGATACTTGGAGATCCCAAGTCTTACTTACTTCCCAGTTGTTTAACATTAAACAGAAGCAGTGTGTCATCACTTAGTCTTAGTTTATTGTTTTATCACTTAGGTTATTGTTTTATGAGAAACTTCTGTAAAGCACTTATGTCTTGCAGAAACTTGACAACATATTGTTTGATTAGCTAGAAATGAATTTTTTTACCTGTGACATTCAAGAATAATTGACTTCTATTAGAGTTTCCAGGTGGAGTTTTTTTAATATGTTTTTGGAAATCAATGTTTCCCACACAGAGAACTAAAAGATATGAATCTGAGTGTTTCATTTCAATTGCAGCACCTCTCAACAGCAAAAATGCAGAGATCAAACCAGTATCATTTGTTTTCTAATGGTGACAATGCAGAGACCTCAATCAAATTCTCATGTGAGTAGTATATAGAGCACTGCACCAGTTTTAAAAACTTGAACTGGATTGAAGTTTGTGGAAAAAATCCCCACTTTACTCGATGGACTTGGGTCTGATCCTCTGATGAACCACAGCGTGATGCTGATATTGGGGTATTTGTACTTCAGGCTCTGTTGTGCTTTGAATAACATGTGAAATGCCTTGTGAAGAGCCTGTCTCATCCCAGTGACTGGACACCAATTTGGAGGAGGTTTGACCCAGAGTGGAGCTTGGCTTTTACAATATGTGCATCAAATTTATTTAAGAGTTTGTGCTTCATTTCAGGATGATTGACTGGGTGTCCTGGCCCCTGGGAAAGAACATAGACAAGTGGATCATTGCTCTGCTGAAGGGTTTGGCTGCAGTGAAAAAGTTCAGCATCTTGATTGAAGTCACTCTTTCAAAAATAGAAAAGGTCAGTTGGCTCTTTAAAATGTGAATGTGAACCACAGAAATACCATCTTGGAGCTGAAATATCACCTTGCCTTTCAAATGATGAGCTGTATAGAGAAAAAAGAGTTTGCTGTCCCAAGGGATACTCATTTTGCATCTAGGAATGATGTTCCCCAAAGCAACCTGGGATTCTGCAGGTTGTGGTCTGCAGAGGTACTTATCTGCAGAGGTATTTATATCTTAAAGGTTATGAAATAAAGTAGCCAAGGATTTTCAAACCAATCAAATACTCTCCTTTCCAAACTATGAAGCTCTTGTAAAACTTGCTTTTGGGAACGTGACATGCTCTCCTTTGACCATGCCTGGGTCATTGCTGTCTGGCTTAGGCAAAATATATATCAGTGAGTGTATTAATAGTCTACAGAGTCAAAATTCAATTCTGGCTTAGTTCTTTTATTAGTGTAGATAAAGCCTCCACTGCTGTTGCCATCACCTGTTTCAGCAGTGAGTACCTGCTCTCTCTGAAAACTGTGATCAAGCACTGAAAGTGGTCAGTATTTCAGAACTTTTTCCATGCTGTGGTCTTACTCTTCCCTCCTTCAAATAATGGGGATAACGCCTGGCTGAGCCACCAGAAGGCACCATAGAAGCTACTAAGGCTGTGTTCTTAGGAATGTGGTTTGATGGTGGGTTTGACAGTGCTGGGTTAACAGTTGGCCTCAATGATTTTAGAGGTATTTTCTCACCTAAATACTGTCATTCTATAATTATCAGTATTGGAACATTATCAGTAACTGCATTTGTCTTTGTGATCCCTCAAGTGCCTTGAGCAGTGGAACAGTAGTCAAGCATCTCTGGCTTTTCTTTCTTTCCTTTTATTGTTAATACAAAGGAAAGGGACACAGCCCAATAAATAATGTGGTGTTTGGAAACCCTTGGAAGTATGATCTGACAGCAGTAGAGGGTATGCAAGTATTTTTTGTTAAGTAGAATAAATATCATTATGTAGCTTTTGAAAAAGATACTTGCATTTTATATCTTTGTCTGAAAGGTTAGTGATAAAGTTCTAAATATCTGAATAAATTAGGAGGCACATTCTAGAAATTCTAGCATTCTGCTGTGCTTGCAAGGCCTTTTCATGAGGAGATATGGAGATGCAGCAGTGTTAAAGAGGCATTACACAAGCCTGAAAGAGTGAGGATAAGCTACACAGTATTTTTAAGGGTGCCCTGAGCCAATACTCCAGACAGGAGATGACTCTGGTGACTTAGTTACAGGCTGCTTGCTTCAATATCCAGCATGAAGCAGAAAGAGACCAGCAGCCATGGTAGATACCCAGTGCCTCTGTTTCCTGCTGGTTGCAGTGCCATCCTGCCTTCTCATTTGCTTTTTTTATTCCTCCACCAGGTCTTCTCCAAGCTGCTGTACCCCATTGTGAGGGAGGGGGCTTTGTCTGTCCTGCAGTACATGCTGCTGAGCTTCCAGCACTCCCACGAGGCATTCCACTTGGTAAGGCTGTGTCTGGCACTTGGATGAGGGCATTGTCCTGAGTGTAAACCTGCTGTAGGGCAGCAGGGAAAGGAGGGGATCTAATGTGTGGCAGATGTTGCCACTCTGGCTTTGGAGTGCATTTGGTGGAGCCTTTGCATTGAGAAGATCTCGGAGAGCTCTCACTGTGGAGGGCAGGGAATACATTATTAAACAGCCCTTGCCCTTCCTAAGTGGGTGCCTCACTGTCTGTTGGACTCAGTGGGCCCCATCCCACATGTGACTTTAAAATGTCACCATCATGTGGCACCCATTTCTTTAAGTGCTGGTTCATCTTTGGAAGGTTTGTACAGCAACAGTGCAGCAAGACTAGAAGACTGGATCCAAACACTTCGCTACACAAATTCTCTGTTAAAAGCAAAAACAACTTTTGGCAACATTTGAATATCCACTTTTCATTTCCACAGTGATATTTTACAGTTTGTTTTGCTGTTGGCACTAAGGCAAGGCTCTGCTTCCTGCTGGTGTTGCCTCTGGAATGCTGAATTTAAAAAGTGAGGCTGAAGGCAAAAGCATGCTTGTAGTGATTGAACTGATAAAAGCAGTAATGAAAAATTACTCCTATTAATGTTTGATTTTGCACTTTCTCATTAAAGCCCTTATATTTGGCTTTTCACCTAAAGTTCACAGGATAAACAGATAATGCTAGAAGAAAGCAAAGCTAGCCAACGTTTTCAACTGATGCTTTTTCATTCTTCAGCTGGAGATACTTTGAAGGAACCCGAGTTTCTCAAGAAACTCTTTGGTTTCTAAAAATAGAGTCATTCCAATGTGTTGTCTTCAAATTGGGCATCAAATTTTGAAACACACCAACAGCTGTGACTTGCTTTTGGCTTGAAGTTTCTATCTGTAGCCCATAAGCATAAATTTCCTCCTTAAAAAAACCCAAAAACCCAACAGGGCCAAACCATGTCTTTTTGTGTCTGTCCTGGCACTTTGGGAGGGTTTTGAGAATTGTTCCCATCACAGCTTGGCAAAATTCTGATGTATGAAGAGGTGCTGCAGTTGATTTACTTCCCCAACAATCTTTCCTGTTGGAAGGGAAAAAGTTAAAGTCCCAACAATTTGAAGGGAAAGAAAAAGAGGAGAGGAAGACTAAGGGAGGAAGAGAAGACCAAGAAATGGCTGGACTGGGGTCCTGGTACTTTACTTCAGGATGACAGTGGGCTAAAAATAACTTCAAATATAAACATGAAGAAGGTTGTGTAAGTGGTCCCTCTAGCACATCTGCGGGGTTGGAAGTAGGTTATTAACTAATTCTGTGTGCAGCTCCAGGGTCAGCAGAGGGGGCTCGTGAGCAATGGATCTTTTTCATTTTGCAACTGCTCGTGCATTTTTACAGTTTGGAGATGAAAGCAAAATAAAGAATGTGCTGTTTATATGCCTGTTGCCACCCACCCAATCATACCAATTCCAGCTCAGTGCATTCGGTATAAAATAACACAGAGCACAGCGGACAACATTTCTTTTAGGTTAATCCCATCTACCTTGCAGGTTTGAATCCCTGCATTTGGCAGTCAGCATATCCTTTCCATCATGGGTGTGGGATTTAGGAGAGACTAAAGAAAGGCAATTGCAACTCAGCAAAGCAGCAGCACAAACCTGCAGGTGTCATGCAACACAAAACCCTCTAAGGTTGCAAAAATCAGTGAGAACTGCTGTTGAGTTCAAAGGGTGAAGGATGAAGTCTGGAATGGCACTGAAGTCAAATCCTGTTCACTGTCCTTTCTGCCTGCAGGTGAATTTCATTCCCCTAAATGTATTAAAATTCTGTGAATAGTGTGGAGTAATTTTTGTAGTGAATTTTTCTTTTCCAGCTACTCCCTCATATCCCCAGGCTGGTGGCCTCTTTGAAGAAGGAGAACTCCAATTCCGCAGCCAGCTCCCTAGAACAGCTGGCCGAGCTCATCCACTGCATGTTCTTCCGTTTCTCAGGATTCCCAGACCTCTATGAACCAGTCCTGGAAGCAGTTAAAGTAGGTCATGCCCTTCTCAGTCATTTTACTGCTTTCCATATGGAGATGGCATCTTTGTCAGTAGCTAGAATGGAGGGACTGTCCCACTGGTAGGCATGTTCTGACCTTAACACCTCAGATGGTGGTAGGAGAAAGGGGATTAAAATTCTGAGTCTGAGCACTGTATAGGCAGGTTGAAGGAAGTTACTTCTCTAATGGTGGGCCTGCAGAAGTCCTGATGGTGCCTGTAGGTTTTAGCTCTAGTGTTATTCTCAAATGCCTCTAAAGGACTAATATAAACAGGCAAACTCTTCCTTGCATGGAGGGAAGTTCATGTGAGAAGCAGGTGGAGTGAGTTGTGTGAACTCCTGTAGCAGAGAAGTTTTGCAGTTGTCCATTACTAATTCTTCATGGGAAAAGATCAGTCATAAGATCAGAGAATACTTTGTGTTGGAAGGGACCCACAAGGATCGAGTTCAACTCCTGACCCTGCACAGGACAACCCCAGGAATCACACCATGTGCCTGTGAGCATTGTCCAAATCTTTCTTGGCTTGGTGCCATGACAACTTCCCTGGGAAACCTGTTCCAGTGTCCAGCCACCCCGTTCTGGACACTTTTTCTAATATCCAAACTAAACCTCCCCTGACACAGCTTCATGCTGTTTTCTTGTGCCCTGTCACTGATCACAGAGAGAAGAAATTAGTGCCTGCCCCTCAGCTTCCCCTTGTGAGAACAGATAATGATTTTAATACAGATCTCTCTTTCCAAGGCTCTCCCAATTCCAAATGAAGACCGGATTAAGCACCTCTTGGGACAAAATGCTTGGACCTCCCAGAAGAACGAGCTGGCCAGCTTCTACCCACGCCTGGCATCTAAATCAGAGACGGGAAAGATTGGGTTAATTAACTTGGGAAACACCTGCTACATGAACAGCATCATACAGTCTCTTTTCATGGCCTCAGAGTGAGTTTTTCCTCCCTTGCTCCTGTTCAAGACTGCTCCAGGGGTTACTTGTCACTCCAGCCTTGCATGTCCCACAAGGATTTTCCATCTCGCAGATTGCATCTCTGCTTTTCTTTCGCAGCTTTCGGCATTCAGTGTTGAATTTAACTGAGGGCAACTCCCAGCCCCTGATGACAAAGCTCCAGTGGCTCTTTGCATTTTTGGAGCACAGTCAGGTAATTATTTCATGTTCTAGTTATTTGTTTGGACTGTCGGCTGCGGAAAGGCTCGTCTCCAAGTTGTTTCCTGCCGGCTCTAACGTGCTGATAAGGAGCTGTGGATCTTGGTGGGTTTTTGTAATGGGACAAATTTTGTTTATATGAAGGAGGCTAATTTTGGGAGAGGTGGAGGGAAACTCCTATCACCCTTGAAAGTGGGCAATGTTCACACCAGGCTGCCTGTCTTTAACTTGTGGTCTTCCTGGGCTGGGCTGATGTAATAGCTAATGGCTTTGACAATGAAATCCATTAGGTAATAGTTTACATCTGTGGTCAGCTGAGAAGCCTGTTGGTGTGAAGCAGAGGTTTTGTTTCTTGCTGTGCAGCAAGGGAGAAGACTGGAACAGCTCACATGTCCCACTGCTGCCCAGAAAAGCACTACCAATTGGTGAAAATTGCTTTAGAATTGGTTTTGTTAAAAGGATAATTATAACCACCCCCTCCTTAGATTCCAGATCTTTGAATCCTCTGTATGTGAGGGAAAGTAAAACAAAAATAACACCCTTAAACTAATTGTAAATATTTCCATGACAAACATGGAATTTAATGGAGTGACTCTTGGAGATACAGCTAGGTCATATCTAATTCCTCTCTTGAAAATATATCTGTCTGTCCCTAGAAAGCCAGTGAATTTTTCCCTTGCTGGGTAGGTAGCAAGTCATCCAGGCTTCCCATTTCCCAAGCCTTGGCTGGAAAAGCTGGCTGGTAGCATTGTGGTATTATGTCACTACAGATGACCTGGAGGTGAAATATAAATTTCTGTTAAATTTAATATTTGGTCATAGAAGAGTGTAGGTTTTGATGGCAGGTTAGGGTGTCTGTGTTCTGTGACGAGCAAGTACAGAAGCATATTTGCTTGTTGTGTAGCTGATGTTAATTTCCTTTTGGTTATTTTTCTTTGGATTGTCCTTGAAATTACTTTTTTGCTAAACATGGGTCTTTTCCCATGTTAAATAGACATCTGCTTCCTAATGACAACAATTACATTATCTGGTAACACAGATTACCTGCCTGCAGTGATCAGAATGTTGGGTAGAAGTCTAGTGGATTTTTAAAATTTTTTTTTATTATTTTTATGGAAGGATTTGGTGAGAGAGATCCTGATCAAATGAAATGGAGCAGCAAATAAAATTCAAGCTGAATTAAGTAGAATTATCCAGATCAGGCCAATAAACCATTTAAAAATGGAATGATAAACACATGGATGTTTTATAGAAGTGCATGTAAAATAGTGACTGAAAATCATCCTTACCATCCTGGCTTGCAGCAAACCAGGAAAGTCTTCCTGTGCACTGGGATTAGCCTTTGTAGGGCTGAAAAAAGGGATCTTATCAGCTACAGAACACTGTGCTCGCAGTGAACCAGCCAGAAATCCATTCCTCTCCCCTCTCCTCTCCATCCCCCTGTGTGAATTGAGGAAAAATCGCTAGGATTAAATGCATTTCTTCTGTGTTGCTGCCAGCGACCTGCCATCTCCCCTGAGAGCTTCCTCTCTGCCTCCTGGCCACCCTGGTTCACCCCTGGAGCTCAGCAGGACTGCTCAGAATACCTCAAGTATTTGCTGGACCGGTACGTGGCGAGTGCCGTGACCCCGGAGCCTGGTGACGATGGCGTCCCTAAACCCCAATGTAATGTTTAACGCTGACACACCTGCAAACAGGGAATGTGGCTGAGACCCCCAGAGGAGTTGGGAGAGTGGAGGGTTGGGATAGTGAGGCTGGTCTGATGCTCCTTAATAAAACGCTGTTTGGACAATTTTAGGGGTAACATCAGAACTTAGTTCAACTTGAAAATTTCTGCCTTTGCTCTGAGGGCACAGGGAATTCATAGAATTACGGAGTCCTTAAGGTTGGAAAAGACCCCTATGATCATAGAGTCCAACCGTTAACCCAGCACCGCCAAGTCCACCACTAAATCATGTCCCTAAATGCCACATCTACACATTTTTTAACACTTTGGGGAACAGTGATTTCACTACTTCCTAGGTCACAGTCTATTCCAATGCCTGACCACCCTTCACACTTTCAGTGAAGAGATTTTTCCTGATACCTAATCTAAAATTGTACCAACCTTAGAGATTCACCTGACAAGCCACTCAGCCTGCTCTGTAGGTCTTTGCCTCTTACCTAGAAACATCAAATTTCTGGTGTCCTAGGGATCCCTCTAGAAGCGTGGGGTCAGTGGCACATGAAGACTTCAGGTTCCCAAATCCTGTCTGACTCCTTCCCACATTTTTCCCACAGCATCAGACCCCTTGATTACAGGCAAGTTAACTGGGATTAATTACTTGCAGTGAAGGACGGGAGCCCTACTTTAGAAACTATTCTTGGTGTTGTAGTGATGAATAACACAGCCTTTTTCTCTCCTGCCAAAGATTGCACGAAGAAGAAAAAACTGGAAAAAGGATCTATCAGAAACTCAAGGAATCCAGCTTGATGTCTCAGGCGGTGGAGCATCATTACTTAAAGAAGACATTGGTTGAGAAAATGTTTGGGGGTAAAATGATGACAAAGATCCGCTGCTTGAAGTGCCTGAATGTTTCCTCCCGAGAAGAAGCCTTCACAGACCTGTCCCTGGCTTTTCCTCCATCGGACAGGAATGTGCACGGGAGCACATCTATGCTACCAGTGGAAGAAATTGGCCCACAGTTCATCGAGCCTCCAGAAAATGCAGGCCAGCTTACGGGCTCTCCCTGGATCCAGAGGAAGGCCCCCATGGCCAGTGACCACGCAGCCCCATCAGTGTCAGTGGAAACATTAGGTTTCCAGGAACCAGGAGAAGCAGCAAATCCCGTAGGTGGCAATGATGTTGGGGTGGATGCAGCCAAAGACCCTCTCTCGACTTTCAGGGAGCAGGCATGTGCTCCCAAGGACTCCAGATCTGTCCCAGATTTAATCAACTATTTTCTATCCCCGGAGAGACTGACAGCAGAGAATAAATACCACTGTGAGAAATGTGCATCCTTGCAGGATGCCGAGAAGGTGGCAGAGCTGACAGAGGGTCCACACTACCTCATCCTCACACTGCTGCGGTTTTCCTTCGACCCACGGACTATGAAGAGGAAGAAGATCTTGGACAATGTCTCCATCCCCGTGGTGCTCAAGCTACCCATCCTTGTTGCTCCAGAGGAAACTGAGGAGGTTTGCCGGGGTGGGAAGGATGGTGCTGTCCCAGGGAGTGGCTTCATGACTGTTGTGTATGACCTCTGCAGCGTGGTGGTGCACTCAGGCATCTCCTCTGAGAGTGGCCACTACTACTGCTACTCCAGGGAGTGCACGGACACCGTGCCCCACGGGCAGCCCCGGGATGGGGTGCCAAAACTGGCCTCTGACAAACAGCTGGACTTTGAAATCCAGTGGTACCTCTTCAATGACACCAGAGTTTCCTTCTCCTCCTTTGAATCAGTCAGCAACGTCACCTCGTTCTTCCCCAAAGACACTGCCTACGTCCTCTTCTACCGGCAGCGGCCGGGCCGGCAGAGCTGCCTGCTGCACGAGGCTCTGGCTGAGGCTGGCCACCTGCATGGTGAGCCCTCCCTCCACAAGGACTTGATGGAAGCCATTTCCAAAGATAACATCCTCTTCTTGCAGGTAACTCCCGCTGCAGTGCACAGCAGGGTGGGGTCCTGCGGCTGTCCGGCTCATGGGCTGTGTTCCCAGCCATCCAGGCAGCAGTGGGATCCTGTCCTGCAGATCCCCATCTACTCCCTGAAGCCAAATCCCTTTTTGTTTTTAGCACCCAGATATAAACAGGTTATAGTTTCCTGAATGAAACTGGGTGCTGAGACTGGTACAAGACACATTGTGGCTGTGCTTGGGGTTGACTTGCTATTGTCTGCTCCTGGAATCTCAGCCTGAAATTTTTGAAGTGCCTGGGAAAGATAGGATGATGGAATAGTTTGGATTGGAAGGGACCTTTAAAGACTCTCTAGCCCACCTCCCCTGCAGGGTAAGCAGGCAGGGACATCTTCAGCTCAGATGCTTAGAGCCCCATCTGGCCTGACCTTGAATGTTCCCAGGGATGGAGCATCTACTGCCTCTCTGGGAAATCTGTGCAGTGCCTCGCCACCTTCCATTGTAAAATACTTGTTCCTTACATTCCACCCTTTCCTCTCCTTCCCACTTTCACTCACTGGTAGTTGGCTGTTCCTTCCTACCACCTCTGACATTCACCTGAACATTGCAAGCAAAGTCTTTTTTTTTTTTTTTTCCTTTTTCTTTTCTTATCATAGAATCACATAATGGTTTGGGTTGGAAGGGACTTACAGACCATCCAGTCCCAACCCCTCTGCCATATACAAGGACCCTTTCCACTAAACCTGGTTGCTCAAAGCCCCATCCAACCTGGCCTTGAACACTTCCAGGGATGAGGCATCCACACCTTCCCTGGGCAGATGGGTGAGCTGGGAATACAAACTAGAGAAGATTTTCATTCAGCTGATGGAGTTCAATGCTTTCCAGACAACAGTGTCATATGACATGATCTGCACGTGGGGCAATTTGAGGGGTCCCTCCTCTCCCACGGGTGACATGGGAGGGCTGGGTTTGATCATGGAAGAGCTGCAATGTTCTGTTGCATCCTTCCTGCTGAGCTCTACAGCACATGGCCTTTACACCCCAGTTGAATTTGAAGGAAGCTCCCAGGGAGAATCTTACAGGGTCTTGGCTCCTCAGGGGTGGTGGGAGCATCCCCCCACCTGAGTCTCTCATCTGCTGATATCCTTGTGCTGTTTTTCCCCCTTCCTTCTCCCAGGAGCAGGAAAAAGAAGCGAGGAACAGAGCCGCCTATATTTCTGCCTTGCCGAAATCCCCGCTGTGGTGGAGAGATTTGGACAGGGACAAGGACGATGACAGCTCATCTGGGGGCTGCAGCCCAGCCGCCGGCGGGGGCGGATCCGGATCCTTCCATGGACTCGTCTTTTAGCCAACAGCTTAAACCAGATGGGCAGTGTCCATGGGGCCAACCCGAAGCCAGGGGCTTCTCTTCCTCACCCCGATGACAGTGAGCATCTTGGAGGAGGATTTGAGAAACATTTCAATGGAAAAGGTCTCAGGGGCTGATTTGGAGGCACCTGGAGGGTCTCGCTGCTTCCTATGCACTTGGTCTTCATGCCTTAATGTTCCTAAGCTAACGCAGAGATGAGCAGCTGCTGGCAGCTCGGAGAAGTGCCCTTTTGCTTCAGCATAGCCATGTCTTGCCTGCTGTGAGCCAGGCCACCATCCTGGGGAGGTGATGGGGACAGGCATGGGGAGGAAGACGGACACAGCAGGGCCCCAGGGATGGAGATGTCCCATGCACATCCCGTCTGCAGCCCTTCCCGTGGCGCTAAATTTACTCTGGGGTGACCTCTGCTCAGTTGTTGTATTTCTTTTTAACGGGTTTGGGAACCCACCATGAAAAACTCTGAAGGTAGAAAAAAGTTTGAAAAATGTCAAAACATAGCAGGGCTGGTCTGTGAGGCAGTGAGCTTGTAAGACAAGCAGTGGCAGGTTAGCCAGAGGGGTTTTATGCTGCATTGCAAGACATTCAAAAGAGACTGAGGGGCACAAACCCCTCCAGCCAAGAGACTGACATTATCCAGCTGGGGTTTCTGGGCTCCAGTGAAGTCCCATTGTGTTACTGATGATTTCTAGATGCTGTTAGTGTGCATGGCAGGCAAGACAGACAGCTATTTTTCCAGATGTGTCTTTAGGACTCATTTAGTCTCTTTCTGCTGCTGTCATTTTATGGATTTCTGGGTTGGATCTGCCCTTTAAAATTTGGGTTTTCCCTTGGGATACCCTAAACTGAGCAGCAGATGACAGAGCCCTCCTAAACTCATGATCTATTTTTTTTTTTAAATGCTGATTTGCAAGGTGAGTACCCCAACCAGATATGCTATATCAATCCAATATCAATAGATAGTATGTAAACCAATGTATTCTATAAATCAGTAATGGGACAGGGGCTGATTTTGATGGCAGATGGCCAACTCAAGTCCCAGGCAGCACATCTATAGGACCACAGCTCCCTCTCATGTCCCTCCCCAGCTGTTTTTCCCATGCCTGCTCCTCCCTCACACCTGTAGTAGAGTTTTCTCCGGCTCAAGTGGCAGAAACTTGTGCCTTAGGTCCTAAGTGCAGGGTTTAATCCTGACCATGGGGTATTGGGTTAGGAGTATTGTGGTTTTTTGGAGGAAAAGGTGAAGCACAGACATTGCTGTGAATAATGTGAGACTTTCTAGTCTGCTAGAGGGGACACTTGGGGTCAAGTATCTGGTGTATACTCTCATATTCTTTTATTGCCTTTGCTATATATAAATAAAGGAAATTAATTCAACATACAGACTTAGTCTTTTATTGTAATATTCATAGATATTGGGCTGATGGGTCAAAAAAGAGATGGGGAAGCTGAGGCATCCATCCTCAAGGACATGGGACAGTCCTGCAGAGTGGTGGCTTGGAAGAGGGGATCAGGCAGAGGAGGAATGGGAACCTCAGTGCACAGCTGTGTGCCCTCCAGAAGAAAATCACAATGCTAATAGTGGAGCCTTGTAGATGAGCTGTGGAGTGTGTTTATAGTTTTTAAGTCAGGTGCTGAGAGGAAGACCCAAAGCTGAAGTGTCACAGAAAGTACAATGTTTCCTGGTTTTATTAACACACTTCTATTTATTTCCCATTCAAAGAGGCTGCTGAAAGTTTTCCTGTTGCTGTCATGCTAGCTCCTTTCTTTATTCTGGAGTATGACCTGTTGGCATTTTATATGCTGTTTGTATAAGGTGCTTTTGTAGGAGATTGTCTTTAACTTGATGAGATCATAAACTAACTAATGAAGGCAGATAGTCAAACCAATATGGAAAATGGAGAGGCTGTATTATAGCTAAGCTCTTTCCTGAATATGTCTTGTTTTTTTCCCAAGATTTTCTGAGATGAGCAGAGGCAAACAGCATGCAGTTCTCAGCATGGATAGCAGCCTGGAGAGCGTCAGTGGTATAATAAGGTTGACTGGTTTAGCCCCTCTTAATTTCCTCCAATTATTAACATTAGAATTTTGGACTCAGCCAATCCTACTAAGTCTTTGAAGAAGATACTAAATAGCATTGGTCCCATTACAGATCTTTGAGGAACACTACTCATTGCTGCTTTGAACAATGAGTCATTGACTGTAGCTCTTCTAGTGTGGCCATCCAACCATTTCCTTATTCATCTAATGCCCCATCTATCCATAAAACTCTTCAATTAAGAGCTAAGAATGTTATAAGGGACCATATTAAAGGCCTTACAGAAGTCTAGTATAGTATGGTGTATTACTATCTGTGCTACACTATAGTATATGCTATATTGATACTGCTGTTAGCAGTGCTAGTCATTTTGCATATGGCATACTGATAAAGTATATACTATGTTATATGTGATAGTATGGCTTGTTTTGCCTGTCACACATGCCTCATGGTCAAGGAGAGCCCATGGGGAGTCCTCAGCTCTTGGTTTGGGATTTCACATGTGCTGCAGATGAGAGATGATGCTACTCGTCTAAAAGAAGTGTTACAGGAACTGTGCTTAGGGAGGTGTCTTTTCCCAGTTGTCTTTTTTTTTTTTTTTTTTTT
>WEIU01008394.1:59433-152635 GCA_013389925.1 Aegithalos caudatus
TTTTTTTTTTTTTAAGGAAGTCTTAAAGGGAGGGTTGAACTTTTAACTCTGGAGAAAAAGATTTGTTCTTTTGCTGAGGTTCTCTTGGTGATTTTGTGTGCTGAGCTGCTGATGGGTGAGGAAAGCAGCATTTGTCTTCACACTGCACACAACAGAGCAGATACAGAGTATGAAATTCAATTTAGCAGCTTAAAAATGCATCACTTGTGTTCTGGTATCAGGAAAAATCCTAGTTACATCCTAAAGGTCCTCATTACCCATACAGGACACCTGAAGCTGTAGGAGACATTTGGCAACACGCTGAGAAGACGCTCTGAAAGCTTTAAAGGCGCTACATAATCAAACTTGATCTGCTTGTTAGTTTTCCCTTTCTTTGCCTGCTCTGAATCCATGCTGGGAATCACCAGGGAGAGATGTCTTTTTATTATCATTCTTTTATTTTCCTGTTGCTTTTCCGTTGCATATACAGTACTTAAAAATGAGATCACCTTCACGTCAGGCATGTACCATGTTTATTAACAGCAAAAAAAGTATTATCTAGGCTTCACTCAAGACCGATTTACAGGATAAATAATGGTTTCAAATTACTTAAAAAAAAAAACCAAACGAACAACAACCCCCCAAAGAATAAATTAATAACTTAAGTGATTAGCTGTCCACAGTGATTTGAAAACTTAATAACCATTCAAACAGTGACACCACAAGAAGACACATACTGTACAGTTTGCCACAGATTACTCTTGTCCTTCCTTCTACAAATGGAAATCAAAAAATTAAAAATACTCCTCTTTAAGAACAGTCATAGGCTTTGAAACACACAAAACATCCCTGCGAATCGGCTGCTGACGCAACAGCTTCACAGCCAGGGCTCCAACCCCTCCTCGCAGCAGGTTAAGAAACAAATGGAAAAAACTACCCTAATTTGACTGGGTCTGTTCCCACACAATGATGCCCAAAGTCACTGGGGACATGTTGACTTTGCCAAGGGCTGAGTGGGATATAACTACTCTAAAGGTTTGGTCCTAACCCTACGGGATTCATTGACAGGCTCTCTGTGGAGCCCCGGGTCCTGCTCCCTTTCCCTCTTTGCAACGTGGTTCAACCACCACGTCCAAACTGCTCTCAAAAACAACATGGTATTTTCAGGGTCAATGTGGCAGCAGAATGCTGAAAACTGTGCAAATGGCATTTCCCCCACCCCCCTCACTCAGAAGAAAATCCTGGCAAGTTTTTTTTCACCTTGGTAATTATGGATGAAGGGGGTTTTTAATGAGTTTTGCAGAGCGGGATGTGTCAGTGCCGTGTATGATGCTGGGCATGACAACAGGGTAGCACTACATGCTGCCCAGCCATTGCCTGCAGACTCAAAACAGTTCTTTGCATTACTAGATGTCAATTAATTACACCTCATGACACATCTGTGAGGTGGGGAAATAAGTCCTAAAAACCTTCATTTTACAAGCCGGAGAAAAAGCACGATACAGAGTTCACATGAACCCTCTCATCCCACGTGAAGATACAGTGTGGTGTCACCCAGAGAATGACAATAAAAATGATGGTCTCTTGGGGCAAACCTCTCCCATATGGTCAACTCACTGGCCGACAAATGCATGTTTTATGTTAGCAATGAGCTACATCAAGAATTAAGAGCCTGCTGACTGGGAGCAAGTCTGTTGAGAAGCTTTTTTAGCTGAAGAGATGGAGCCATGTGGCTCAGCTTCTGTTTCAGATGTTATTGGCTGGTGTTGAACCTTGAACACCACGTGCCAGGACC
Organism: Aegithalos caudatus; assembly: GCA_013389925.1. Lineage (NCBI taxonomy): Eukaryota > Metazoa > Chordata > Aves > Passeriformes > Aegithalidae > Aegithalos > Aegithalos caudatus. The sequence continues at coordinate 61,208 of WEIU01008394.1, forward strand.
AGCTGGCCGTGGGCTGGAAGGGGACAGCTGTATTGTGACACCTTGCTACATATCAACTTTTCTCAAGAGTAGACACTAAATCAACAGTACACTAGGAGTTATGAACAAGGAGATAAAATTGTGACTACAATGATGAGACACCAAGGACGGGCTGACAGAGGGATGAACTGCTCCAGGGCAAGGAGGAATCATGACCAAAAAGTGCATGTCTTGACCTCCAAGAGCCTCATTAACAGCTGCAAGATCATTGTGTATATGTGGGAAGGTTGGGCAGAGAAGAGAGGCACTCAGACTCATCAGAGGCCCTAAAGTGGCTTATTGGCCCTTGTGATTTGATGCTAAACTGGTCCCTCTGATTTTCTTGGTGGCTCTTTGATGGCCATGTGTATTTTCTGGCTGGTGCCAGGACTAGGCTTTGCTCTTTCCCCTTCCTGTAGAACTAGGGCTTCTCCATAATCACAGCTCCGCTGCATCCATCTCATCTACACAGCACCCCTCCAACGGGACACAGCGTGGGTGTCAGCTTTTACATGGAATGGAACTTTTACATCACCAGGTGGAAAACACCAACACAATGCAAGCACAACTTGAGAAAACCACCCTTTTACTTGCCTCTTAGGCCAGAAAGATCACACAGGAGCTGGGAACTATTTTAACATCTTCCGTAAGACCTGAACATGGCTGTACCCCCCTCCCCACGCAAGGAGCCATGATAGCCAAAACAAGCCAACTCTTCCTGGTATGCCAGGGTGTGGAGGTGGCATGGGTTTGCTGAGAGCTCTGGATCTAGCTTAACAAATTTACAGGTTAAAGCTGTCTCCCAGTTGCTAGAACTGTGTGTCCATGTCCTGGATGACCAGGCCAGCCAGCCTCCTCCCAAGTGCCAGGGATGGCCCAGTGTGGATTAGGTCCTCTCACTGGGAAGTGTGGCCTTAGGGGTCGAGCTGTGTGCCTTGCAACTTGGCTTCATGGCCAGAGAAGTGGTCCTGTCCCTGTTTTGGATGTTACATGGCTCTAAGCAACCCCTTGGGCAACCTCCCTCACATGGAGGAGTCTCCATGCAACCCTGGCAGCACAGGGTCTCAGCGTGGAAGAGATGCTCCGAGCAGTGTCAGCTATGGGGATAACCTAGACTGGTCTTGAAAAGCCCCAAGGATGGAGAAGGCACCTCGAGGGACAACCCTGTGAAACCATGGCACTGCTACTCTATGAACAGCTCATGGGAGCCCCTCAGCAAGGTGTTTCTCAGCATGTCCTTGTCCCCACACATTTCTTGTAGGGTTTCTCCTGCCCAGCTCAGAGCTGGGTGAATGGACCAAGCATCCCTGAATGCCAGAGCACAGGCATCATCACATTGGCAAGATGACCCCCTGAAATGCCCAAGAGTAGTGGAAGCTCCTTTTCTGAGCATTCTACAGCCCACAAATCTCTGCATATCTGACTTAAGACTGTGGCCAAAGGAGCACATGGTGAGGAACAAGACCCAAACCTTACTGGCAAACTCCCCTGCCATCTCTTGTCCCAACCTCATGTTCTCTCATATTTTGTTCTTGCCAGTGGCTGGTGGCCCAGAGTTCAAATCCATCCCAGTTAGCTCCCAGACAAGCCAAATCTTCCCTACCTTTTGTTTCTGATTCTGCGTTTGGCCCTCTCTGCAAGACTCTCAACTTTGCCCTGGCACAGTCTGCACTCACACATTATTTTCTTTTGCCAGCTTGAGACTAAGCCTAAGCCTGGCATCCATTTAGAGATGGAAATGTACTTCCCACTGAACACTCAAATGCCAGTTCAGAGCCAATCAGCACCACGGCAGCTCACACCAGCATTTGCGCACTCACAGCAAGGGATACACACTTTTGGAGACTTTTGCCTTTAAAACCACCTGCTTAGTCATTCTCAAGCCTGGGGAAAGCTTTGAGCCATGGACCTGGTGCTTCATAAAACCAAATATTGAGGTTGTGATGCTTGTCCCACAAACAACCCTTCTCCATGAGCACACACACACATGCAAGCACATCCCATTTCTAAATGGAATCACAGAGCTGTAGAGCAGGCTCTGATGTGAAAGCTCAAGCCAGTTTAATTTCAATTAAAATGAATAATTTGCAATGTTCTCAGCTTCCTTAAATACCTCTTTCTAACAAAGGAGCCTGTCATACTTGAGAATCCAAGTATAAAGTGGATGTGATAAACTCAGTGCCTTCAGGACAAAGTTCTTGGCAGTTTGTGTAATTAAAGCAGCTGCTTTTCAATATGGTTTAAGACTAAATACTGCACAAACATTAATCACCAGGGACTGCTGTAATCAGCTTGGCAATTGTCATGGGTGACTATTTCCACTGAAGCTGCTGATTACTTACTGCTTTCAGGAGGGGTTGATACAGTCATGTCTATATGGCACAGAGTCTGTGGGCTTCTGCTTATTTTGGTGGTGCTGTTTGCTTGGTGCTTTGCAGCAAAGGTAGAGGAATGTATCTGTTTCCGTGAAAACACAGACTTCACTGCAAAGCAGACAGGGGCCAGCAACCAGCAGTTGTTGAGTACCTACTTTTGGCCAGTTTTGGTCTGTAGTCTGCCAAATGCAATGGACCAGTTACTGAGGATACTCATGAAAGCAAATTATCAAAACAGTGTCTGAGCCTGGGAAAAGAGCTATCCCATGCCAATGGTTGCCCCATGAACAAAGACATTTGTGAAATGTGGAGAAAACAGACTAGTTTCTCCAGGACCACAAAAGGCTTTTCCAGTCTCAATTAATGCCTTGGATTAAATGTGGGAGTGGGTACTGGATGCACTTAGTCCCACTGCAGAAGCACAGGGCACCCAGTCAGCAAATTGCATTCAAACCCTCTGTGTTCTCTCTCAAGCCACTAAAGCTAACCGCTTAGAAAAAGAAAGGAAAAAATCAGAGTAACATCCTTTTTGGTGGGGGCTCTGTCCCAGATAGGTGAATGCACACTTCAGTGAGCTCTGGATCAGGCCCAAAGTTTAGTCTCCACTGAGATGCAGATATGAAAGGGACAATAGAAATAAGAAGAATTGCATTCCAGTCTGCATTTTGTCATCTCACCAAGCAAGTGTGCAAGCCCCAGCAGGGGGCAATGGCCCTTGCAGGCTGTAACACCCCCTGGCTTTCAGAAAGCCTCTGACTATGCTAAATCTTCCCCTCTGGGACCTTGGGATTTTTTTCCCTTCTAGTGATAATAATTTTTAGCATAAAATTTAAGATATTTGCTTTCTATAAAAGTTCGACACTTCAATATCTTAACAGGGTTGTCAGAGCTTTTCCATCAACATCCTTCCCTTTCATGGCATGTGAGAAGAAAATACAAAATGGTGTTGGAAGTTCAAGACTTATTTTACCAGCACAGAGAAGCACACAGCCCTCAAGTGGCTGGTATCCTATCCCCATGTGGGTCACATATGGCCCTTTCCAAGCTCAGACCAAGATTAAACAAATGTGTTAATGCTTAACCATTAATAATCAATACAATTTGGTGGTGTTGGTGGAACACAGAGCCCACGGCACTGGGAGGGGTTCAGCTTGCAGAAAGAATAGCTCCAGCTCTTTAATAAATATTATTACTTAATCTTTCTAATGTCTCTCTCGTTTGGCTCTCGGTTTGCGGTCAGCTTGTTTGTTCGTGTCAGCGCTTGCTGTCTGGCAATCAGGCTGCTCCATGGCAATCATTAGTTCTTCCTGTTTTCATGAGATCATGAATTATTATCTCTGAATTAAACTGTCTCGTCCTTCTCTCCTCTCTGTGCTCAGCAGCTGCTTGGCGAGCGATCCCAAAGCCTGGATGTGTTAAGGATGCTGGCAAGGGACAACAGCAGACTCCTACCCAAAACTAGAGCCTAGGGTCACTAATGCCAGCAAGCCCCACTTTTGTGTTGAAGAAACTGCTAAAGATGAGGGGAAAACAGTTCAGTCTTTTGCACCCTCCACAACCTAACCACAATTCTACGTTAAAGCTCCTACTGAAACTCCCTGCCCCCGCTCTCCTGACCAGCCTCTTCCCAAGCCTATGACTTCACCATCAACCAACATTTCAATCACTCATCCTCTTTCTTCCAAGAAACATTCCACCAGACCTCCTCACCCAGGACCAACCTCTGCAGTACAGCACCTGCCTTCTCCCAGCCCTCGCAGCAGCCTTCCACTCCCTTCTTGTCACTCATCCTTATGCCAGTCCACACACACAGGGTCTCCAGAGCCTCCCTGCCCCCCTCATACTCAACCATAGAGCTTCTCACGATGGCCACGATGTAGGACTCTCACTCTATGGGGTTTTTTTAGTGCCACAAAAGGCAAATTTTGCTTTTTAGGGTCAGATTCACAGGAATTGGTTTCAGACAGGCAGTGGGTCAGTGCTTAAATTCTACCTTCCAAAGCCAATCCCTCCAGCCCCTTCCAAAGCCAATCTCTCCATTCCGCTGACTTTGAGAGATGGTGGAGAATATAAACAAAAGACACCCCAACAAACTCATGTGAGCACGTGCTGGCATGATGTATGCATGAGTGTGTATGATGGGGCAAGTCCTGGGCTCCTAAGTCAGCTCAGTGGGATGGTGTCAAGCTCCTGAAGGTTAACAACCCCAACCAAAACCTTGGGGGCTGTCCAACCAGGAGGAGAACAGCCCTCAGAGGTTTTGAGCACATTATTTACAAGAGACAGGACAACAAAAGTGATTTCAAAAGCAATGGTCCTTGCTCAGTTTTGGGACTGGGAGGAGGCAGAGAAGAGGACAACCATAAGGAGTGGGCAATCAGTGCTGGGGAATGATATCCTAGGGGAGATGCTGCAAACCTGCGTGGCATGGTTTAGGGTACGATATGGAAGAAGACGGGGAGAGATGATGCAGTGTTAGCACATACAAGGTGGCTTTAATAGCTGTAAGGAAAAGATGTGTAGGGTGAAACCTGGTATTGCTAAGTCAAAGTTTCTGGATAGTGCATCCAGCAGCTAAAGCACAAACCTAGCCACCGAACATAGTTGGTCTTTATCACTGGCAAACAGTATCCGCCAAGTCTTCCCCCTGAAATTAAGTTTTGTTTTAAGAGAAAAAAAAACCCATGACACCCCCTCCCCTCCACAGACAAGTCTTAGAAATCCAGCCCAAGTGGATCCGGCAGCCCAGCAGGGCCACAGCTGGGCAAAACCAACAGGACATTTGCCTGCTTCGCCGGCTGCCGCGGGCACTACTGCTTGGTGCTCTTGGCAGGCTCGGAGGACTGCCGCACATCAGTCCACTCCTGCATGGTGCTCTGCAGCGCCTGCGTCTTCTCCTTGTCCACTTGCACGTAATCAACCTTCTCATCTGAGGCGACCGACGAGGTGGAGGGCTGTGGGGAGGAGAAACAGGGCACCGCCCGGTCACTCACCGCTCCCCGCTCTCCCCTCGCATTCTCTTCTGCAGCAGCAGCACCACGGCTGCCACAAGTCCACCAGAACCATCCCTGCTTTCCTGAAGACCCCACAGCACATCACCCTCCAGCTAACTTCTCAAAGATGCCTGGATGAAGGATTTTGATCTGCTCTGCCTCTTGCTGGCATGAGACTGCAGTGCAATGGGAGGGTAGAAACAACACGTGGGTCTCCACCTTCTCACAAACTTTGGGACATGGATGTTTGGTTGTAATTGTGTTCTCTAACTGCTGATTTTGTGAGTTCAGCCTTGCATCTTGCTCATTTTCCAGTAAAGAACTCCAGAACTCTTAGAGATACACATAAAAATACCAGCTCCATACCTTTTAGCTGTGCTGACTCTACCCACCTATAGCACTAGCTCATTTTCACCCTCAAAACAATAGATATGTTTGCAGGGTCACCCAAGAGATGTGCTGAGAACAAGGAGGTATTTTTTACCATAGCTTCTGAAGTATTTTATGACTTCTGGAGTTCTTTACGACTCTACAAGCATTTCAAAGGACCTCCATCTGCTTGTAACTGGAGCCAGATAATGCTTTTTAGTGGTCTAAAATCACTTTTTCAGAATGGGATATAATTTAAATGGGTGACACTTGCAGAAATATTATGGGGGGGTGAAAGAAACCATCAAGGGATAACTGTCAAATAATAAAAGGACCTAACCAGTGGGATGCTTTGCCTAGGAAACAAGGTGGTGTTTGAGAAAGTGAGGCCAATTCACAAGCTGTTCCCACAGAAGTTTATATAACCCTTGTCCTTCACCTTTCAGGTGCAAAATCCAAGTCTGGTCTTGGAGGACCTGTTGTTTTAAAGGAGGAAAAAAACAATTCTGATACTTCTTGGGATACCTCCTGACAGCTTTTAATATATATAGTCTCCAGCTGAATTTGTGGTCTCAGCAGCATCCCTGAACCCTGCACATCCATGCTTCTACGTTGTACTTCCAGCAAAGCTGCAGACATGCAAGAGTGACTGAGTCTGAGCTAGAGTAAATACAGCAGTGGGTCATAGAATGGTTTGGGTTGGAAGGGACTTTAAAGATCATCTCATTTCAACCAAGACATAGGCAGAAAGACCTTCCACTAGACCAGGTTGCTCTGAGTCCCATCCAGCCTGGCCTTGAAGACTTCCAGGGAACTGGCAGCCAAAGCTTCTGTGGGCAGTTCAAGTGCCTTACTACCCTCATAATAAAGAATTTCCTTCTAATCTCTAATCTAAACCTGCCCTCTGACAGTTTGAAGCCATTACCCCTTGCAGTGTCACTCCATGCCCTTGTCCAAAGTCCCTCTCCAGCTCTCTTGTAGCCCCGTCAGGCACTGGAAAGTGCTGTAAGGTCTCCCTGGAGCCTTCTCTTCTCCAGGCTGAACAATCCCACTTGTTTCAGCCTGTCTCCATAGTAGAGGTGCTCCAACCCTCTAAGCATCAGAGATGCTTGAGACCACAGTCCAGGGCTTTGGACCATGCTGTTGCCAATGTGCTTAGAATCCCTTAAAAATAATCAGAAGTTTATAAAATCCCCCGTACCTTCCTGTGTGGCCCTGGTGAGCTTGGCTGGAAGTCCAGGGCCAGGTAATCCACACTCCCCGAACTCTTTTTAGGCGCTGGGCTGTTGGTACCACTAGGAACAGGAGAAGCAGAAATGGGGTTTTGCTAATGCAGGGAAGAGACAGGAGAGATAATGAGGATTAAAATGGGAAGGAAGAAAGAAAAAAGGAAATTAACACAAATCCGGAAATGAAACACATTGGAGGCACCTTTAAAAGAGCCTGGGCATTTGCTCACCTGCCTCTGGGACGAGCATATGCAAGAACTGCTGGGATACCATAAATGTTGTATATTGTGCTAACAAATATTTCAAGCTCATGCTCTTGATTTCAGAGCAGCTCTGCTGCCTTTGTGCTGATTTTATTCACAGGCCTGACAGCAGATGTGGGCTTTAGCACGTCTCAGGAACCACACCTCAGCGAGGCAGGCCAGCTCTGGGATCTTTGCTAATCACAACCATGCTACACAGAGCACAGATTTCCTCTACCCCGTTAGTTACATAGCCTCAAAAATATGCTTCAAGTCAGTAGCTTCACCAAGAGAGACAAAATCCCTCTCCCTGTAAGCAGTGCCACTCCCTGCTGCTGCTCTGATAGCCCCTGCTCCCACAGAAACATGATGTCAGCAGCTATTAGGGGGAAAAATTGAAAAAAAGCAACTTTAATTAGGAAAATACACCCTGACAGTCTGTATAAATTTTTATCCCTTCTAAATTCCTGGCAAAGTTGGCAATACATGTTTCTGCTGTCATACACATTGAAAACTCCAAATGTCATTTTCAGAAGGAAACACCCTGTTTTGTGCATTTAGGGATGCACATAAGGATGTAGTCCACACAGTACTATCTCAGCACTTCCATGTCATGAGCTAGGAATGCATCTGCAGGGCTGGGGAGCGTACATGTCCTGCCAGGACCATCTGTCTTGGCTGTGGGGCCCTTACCATGGCCACGTAGTTCTCCTCGCTGTCTCCCGAGTCAGTGCTGGTGATGCTCTGGGAGGAGACAGGGCGGCAGTACTGCAGGGAGCCGGCGTTGAAGGTCTGGCTGCAAGAACAAGAGTTGGTGTGTTACTGACGGCTGCAGGTCCTGCTTGTCCCTTGCCAAGGAGGGATGGGAGAGGGCAGCTCCTGATGCCTGCAACCATCATCATGATCCAACCTGGGCATGAAGAAGAGCTGGTGGCATTGAGGTTCTCCAGCCTGTCCTTTCCACGGGTCAGAAATCCCTGGGTTTGGTCTCCTCAGTTTTTTTCTTCCTAGATTTTTTTAGTAACACCTTGCTTGCTATGTACCTGTAACTCTCCTGCTCTCATCTACACAAGTCAGATTCCGTGAAATCTTTCATCTCAGAGGAAACATTTAATTGTGGAGGATGGAGGGGCAGCCTTGGTGAAGCCTTTCACCTCCAACCTCACCACAGCTACAGGATTTGTTTGCTATACAGGCCCTATCCAAATTTTTTGCCGGAAAACAAATCCTCTGAGGAATTGTCTTGCTTTCAATTGGCCAAATCTAATTATATGAAACAAAATAATGAAATCAGCTTCTGTCATTAAAGCATGTGTCTCAAAAAGCTATTTGTTGCCTTTCAGTAAAGCAGGGTCATATGATTAGCTGATAGGGGAAAAATCCATTAGCTTCTCCAGGGTCAGACCTCTTGTCAATCAAACCCTGCTCGCTGCTTCCCAGCGCAGTGATTTCAGCACACAGCGCTCATGCCCCGCAGTCAGTCTCCACACAATCCAATTTATTAGAGGAGTCAAAGCAGCCAAGCTTTGCTTCTGCCTTTTACAGGACAACAACAGACCATGAATTAGTAGCAGAGCTGGAATTGTGCGAATCCTGTTATTTTTGGCCGGCAGACATAGCTCTGAAGTGCTTTGGTTTAATTTTGCAGACTTCCTTCAGGCTAAGCTTTGCTTTCAAGGCAACCAAAACACGGCTTGGTCAGACCCTGAGAGTCACTCTGTGCTTTCAGATGACGGTGGGGTTCTGGGGGGGGATAGCTTGGATGTGAAATCATACCCCCCAGACAGCATGGCTGAGTTGGTCTGGCTCAGCTGCATCATGAATTGTGGTGGACCACAGATCCCAGGTCAGAGCCTGGGCTCTCCAGTAGTTGTCAGATCCCAGAAATAGGAAATGTCTTCAAGGGATCTTAATTAGCTTGTTAGCCACATGCTGGGCTTTCATGTGAAATCCCAACCTAAATGAATTTATCTTCCTGCCACCAGCTGTGATGTGGGGAATGTTTAATCCCTGGCAGAGGTGACAGCATGGCCACATGCAGACACCAGTGAGAATGAGACCCAAGAGCTGCTCTTGGAGCAAAGCAAGAATTCACCCCCCAACCATTACTCACGTTGGCCTGGACCAGGATTTTGTGACTGGTGATTTGAAGGGAAGCTCATCAATGACAGTGTTGTTCCTCAGATCCAGCGGTGATGGCTTTGCTGGGGAGGGGAAAAGCCTTTATTCAGAGGCAGCACGTTCCTACAATTTAGCATCCATGACTGGCATGAGAGCATCCCCAATAGATGGTTGATTACTCCCCATTCTACTGATCAGCCCCCCCAGTCCTCCCTGCTGATGACAAATACTTCAAACCAAAACCCCTGTGCTTATTTACGCCAGAACTGGGAGAAAATAGTGAATTTCTCCCTCTGCTCCACAGCCCCAAAGTGGATGGGTGGTCCCAAAAGGGGAATGTGCCTTCCAGGGAATGGAGATTACTAAAAACACCCAACCCCCAAAACCATTCATTAGATATCTGTGGTAACTAATACATTAGAGAGAGAAGAAGAAGTGAGAAGACCAGGCTCTGCCAGGCCTGAACTGCCTCTGTGTGGAGTGTTTTCCCATAGGGAATGGAAAAGGACATCTCCAGGGTAGCGTGGAAGCTCTTCTCATCATGGGTGGTTAATTAGGTGGAAGAGTGCTACGCTCCAACCCCAGCCCTTGAACAGAGTGCTCATGGGGTTAGGTGTTGACACCCTAGAGATGGGAGCCCTCCTCCTCAGGAGCTCCTCGGCCACCTGTCAGACAATGGGTTAGGGAGAGATTGGGAGACTGTCAGCAAAGCCCTGAAGGAAGAACTGCCTGGAACCAGCCAGTAGGAAACTGTATGAAAAATTTTTGTCATCTGAATAAAACATTGAGATTTTGGGGTGGGGCACAGGGAGAGGTGCAGGCCAAGGGGGTGAAATCCTGCCTGTGACATGCATCTCCTGTAAAGGCCTGGAAGGGTTTGGGATGGGCTGTTCAAGCACCATGACAGCTACATTTGCACTATAGAGCTCCTGAAAGGGGAAGGGGATGGGGGACACCTGAAGGCCTGACTGTACTGGCAGTGGCGAAGTGCACCCCACCTAGGACTGGACAGAACTTCAGAGATGTAGTCTGAAGTATGAAGAGAATAGAGGGATTCCTGGGAAGATCTGTGCACAACCAGCCGTCCTTACCTTTCCGGTCGGGTTTGAGGTTGCGGTTGACCGGTGGGGGCTGGATCTCACTCAGCCGTCGGTGGCACTGTGCCACGGCTCCTCCTTTGTGCACGGGAAGGGTGGCTGAGGACAGCCCCACCAGGTCAAAGTGATGCGGCCCAGGGCTCATGGGGATGTAGAGATTTTGGGCATTGTCATTGGCTTTCTCAGCGTGGATTAGGGGCGAGGAACCAGGGTTCATGGGGACGTAGTTGTCCTCGGAGTCGGTGCTGTGGGAGCGGGCCACCGCTGCCTTGGCCTGCTGGGGGACAGGTGGGAGGATGTGCTGTGAGCATCAGGCACTGCTCAACCCCATCCACTACAAATCCTTCATTTTATCACAACCAAACAACATCTGAGGGGAGACTCGCTCTAAAATCTAAGCACAGTGGGAAGGAATGATCTGCCCCCTCCTTGGCCATCAGTTTGAACTGAGAGGATCTACCTCCTTTGTTTCCAAGATCATCCTGAGTTCTCAGGTCTTTATCACCCAGACCTGAGCTTCTTCTCATGATCAGAGTGAGCTGGAGAAGTATGCTTAACCTGGAAAGTATATCCTCCCTAAGCTCTGTCCATGACTAAAATGCAATATGAAAGACTGCTTTAATGTCATTTCCAGCTCAGAAAATCTTAGAAAGCGCACAAAAGAGGCTGTTCTGGCAACATGTCAAAATTTAGATCAGCAGCATCCCAGGCTTTCAGGAAGAAGGTAAACTCTTTTTTTGGGCCAAAGCTGCAGGCAGATACACTGTGTGGAAGCAAAGCTCTGCACATGATGCTGGGCTAGGTGGTTGCCACTCCATCCGTTCTCTGCAGGATACCATGGTTTTAACTGAGACCAATAATAGGCCCCTTCTTGACTTAGCTCTGCAGGAGCGGGCTGTGAGGTCCAACTTGGAACCAACCCGTCTCTGAATCTGTAAGGTGCAAGTGATGCCTGTGGTGTGGTGGCCCACACCAAGGCCAACTCACCAGGTAGGAGTTGTAGCCATCATTCATGGACTCGACTGACTGCACAGCACTGCCGCCCCCGTGCTGGGGGTACTCGTACGTCTCACAAGAAGAAGCTGCAACACAACCACAAATGCACGTGTCCACCACAACTGCTAATAAAAAGGGGTCCCTGAAAACAAAATCCAGGCAGTGGTAGGGCACTATCTGTTCTTGTTGACTGACATGCTGATGAAAAGGCATGGTCTTTAGCTTGCCACAGGCTCTCTGCTATGCTCCTTCCCAATTAGCATCTCTCTCATGCATCAGCACAACTGCACAATTTGCCGTGCAGACCTAACCCTGCTCTGTCAAAGTGCTGCAAAATCCCAGGGGTAAAGGTGTCAGATAAGGCAGATCATGGTGACAAAACTGGGTTAAGGGGGAGCTCTGTTACAGCTTGCTCAGTAAATGTAAAGGCTGGCAGCCTCCAGTAAGGGGAGGATGGGTGCTAAGCTCTTAGACCAGTTTGTTTACTGCTGAGCATAGATCTGATCTCAGCCTAAGTGTGGGCATTTAGGTAGGAGGAGATGGAAGAAGTATTTCATAGAGCCATTTGTATAATTCACAGCGTATTTTCTCTCCAGCCATCTTTTCTAAGTTACTTTGCAACACTCTCATCTTAGGCACAAGGTTTGGAAAGGGCATATAGACCTACAGCCCACCCATGGACAATGGTAATCATGGCTGTCCTGAACCTGGGGATGTTGGGTTTTGGAGCTATGCAAAACCAAGGTTTTGCTCACTCGCCTTGGTGAACAAAACCAAGGCAGCTCCAGGCTAAAGTGTGTTCTAATAACTCTGGTTACGAATTGAAGGTAAGCTAAAAATGGCTGAAATCACAAAAATCTGGTGAAGGGCTGTATAAGCAAGTGTGTTTGGTGTTTTGGTTCGAGGTAAAACACAGCCAAGAGTCAGCTGATCAGCTCTGGTGGGCAGAACTCTGTGGAGGGATGCCTCTCCATGCCTGCTGAATAAAAACACAGGGCCAAGTCCTGGCTGGGGAGAGCTTCTCCATGTTCAACCCCCTGGTTGATGTCACCACAGCCCTACCACAACCCAGTGGGACTGACCCGCCCAAGGCTGCTTGGATAGCACAAAGCCACCCCCAGCTCCCCATCCCCAAACTCACCTCGGTGCAGTCTGCTGTTCTCCACTGCTGGCAGCGTGTTTCTCCGGGGAATGGTGGCTGCCATGGGGGTGAGACCTACATTTTCAGCAGGCTGGGGGCGCTGGGGTGGACTGCCCCACCGTGGCTCTGCCTGCCCAGGTTTTGGGGGCCGTGGGGGTGGTGCAGCGGGTGAGTCGCTGGCGGCCACAGCCAGAGCGTTGTGGTTCTTGTCCAGTGTAAATGTCCTGGGGATCTGGTAGATGGAGAGTGGGGTGGCAGGGATGTCATAGGAGTCCGTGGAGAGCTCCCCAAACTCCTTGCATAGGGTGTTGTTGGGAGTCTTGTAGGTGTAGACCTCCTCGTTATCAGTTTCGGAGCTGGTGAGGCTGGACTTGGGGTGTGTGTAGGAACCAAAGGAGCGCGGGAGGTCGTAGGCACTGTCCCTGAACTCCGAGTTGTGCCGGGTGGGTTTTGGCAGGCTGTAAAAGCCATGGAGCTGCCCACCAACGCCGTTCATGCAGTGCCCGTTGCCCTGTGAGAGCTTCTGGACCGCCGTGTCGCTCCGCATGAAGAAGGCAGACCTTGTGGCTTGGGAGAAGCTGGCACTCCTGCAGAGGGAGGGGAGAAAGGGGCTGAAGTGGAGGGAGAGCGGGTTCTGGGTGCAGAGAGCTCTGCTCCCTCTGTTTGTCACCTTACTGACCTGCACTGCCCAACCCCAGAGCGATGAGAACACCTCAGACCCCTCCAAATATGCCCACAAGCCACTTAATCCTGAAATACCATCCAAATGCCTCTGTCATAGGCAAGAGGTGCATGCACCCAGCTCCATGACAGGGTAAGAATGAGCCTTGTGTCCAGACATAAATTTCTCCAAAAGGGCAATTTTCATACCAGCTGACAATGTCCCAGGGCACAGCTGCAAAGCACCAATCTGCCAGCATTACCATAGTGCCTTGGTCACCCATCTGCAGTAGGGGAGGGAGACTTCATCTCACCTCTGCCTTTCAAATATGTTTGAGAAGGCTTGAAAAAAATTCCTGATGGGGATTATTTTGAAGTCTCCAGCCATGTCATCATCCTGCCTTTTTACAGGACAAGCACTGGGGAGGTAATAGAAGTCCTCAGCTGGGATCTGAGATTTGCAGCCCTGATGAGCACAGGGGGAGGAATAACTTCAGGACTAATTTCAGATTTGTAAAAGCCCTTGAGTCCTCCAGGGTGAGCAGGGCAGTGTGGTCACTAGATCCATGCCTTGGTAATGATTCCATGATTTACATGCAGTCATGCCTGGGGACACTTGCCAGAACAGGGGCCGAGCATGGAGATCTCTAGCCTCTAACAACTGCTGGTTAGCCAGTGCTCCTCTGCTGATTCCCCTCAAGGTTCTTCATCTCCTGTTTTATCCCTGCTTTATCCCTGTTTTATCCTTTACATGGGTCAGGCTTTTGGGGACCACACAATCTCAGTTCAGAAAGGGCTCAGCCAGCCCCATATAAACACCCTCCCCCACAGAAGGAAGTTCTGCCCTGTATCAACCATGGTAGTAAGAAAAAGTGAAATGGTTATGGGGAGAGTTTCCAGTCGTGGCAAATCCCTGGGAAAGTGCCATTCCTGTGGGAAAAGCTGGGAGATGCTGGTTTACATTGCTCTGGTGTGGCTGATGCTCTGCAGGGACAACAGGGACTGTTTCATGGAGCCAGCACGAGATGGCGCTCAGAAATAGGGCTTATTTAGGGGAAAAAGCAAGGGATGCTGTGGTAAGAAAATTAATCCCTGCCACCTTTGGACCTCAGTCCACTCAGAAGTGGTTTGGGTTCTGTCAGGGTATTTTCGGATGAGGACTTGAAACATCTCATGGGTTAATTATTCTGCATTGCCTGCCAATTAGCTACTATTACCCTCATTTTATGGATGAGTAAAGTAAGAGCTCCAGAGCAGAAAGGGCAGGGATTCCCAGCAGTCCTGCAGCCTGGCCCCATGCACTGGGCATTGATTGGATGATTATTTCTGGCCGAGTTGCAGAAGCTACCACTGGCCAGTTTGTTTCTGCTCACCAAAGCTTTGCTGCTTGCTCCCTTCTCCTCCAGGTCCCAGCCCTGCTCAGGTTCTCAGAGGGTGGCTTTTAGGTACCCTCCCACCTGGAGTGTGAGAGGACCATTTTTTTTTAAACACTGTTCCATTAACTCCATCTGAAGTTAATTCTTATGAGCTTTTTTCTGTTGTTTTCTGAGTAGGAAAAGTCAGCTGCAGCAGGAAAACCCAGTGGAGGCTGCAGCCTGAGCTCTGCTCTTGCTCCACGCCAGCTGGGTTCCGACTGTCCCTCCCTCCCTCCCTCCCTCCCTCCCTCCTTGCCCTCTCCCTCGAGCCAAAACTCTTCACGTCAAAAAACTCCTGGCTATTTAAGGCAACTGGCTGGGTCTGGAGGCGGGGAGTTGTTGCTGGCTCAGAAATCCCGTGCACCAGCAGCTGCCACGAAGCCCAGTGAGCTCTGGAAGGGGTGAATGGCAGAGTGGTGCAAACTCTGCCCATCCCTTTGTGTGTACTTTTTCTGGTTAAAGGCAGACCCTGCCTGCAGGATCACAAAGTGGTTGAGGTTGGAAAGGACCTGTAGAAGTCATCTGGTCTAAACCAGGACAATCTAGAGCTGTGGTAGGACTGTGCCCAGACAGCCTCTGAATATCTTCAAGGAGACTCCTCAGCTTCTCTGGGCTACCTATGCTAGTGTTCAGTCACACAGTGAAAAAATGTTTCCTGATGTTCAGATGGGCCCTCTTGTATTGCAGTTTGTGCCCACGGCCTCTGGTCCCTGGCATTGGGCATCCCTGACAAGAGCCTGTCTCCATCCCCTTTGTACCCTCCCTGCAGGGGAGATCCCTCTGAGCCTTCTCACGTGCCAGCTGAACAGTTCCAGCTCTCTCAGCCTTTCCATTTAAGAAAGATACTCCAGGCCCTTCAGTGACTTCATGTCCCTTTCAACTGGACCCTGTGAGCAGCCTCCAACTAGACTTCGTGCCACTGACCACCATCCTCTGGGTCTGGCCGTTCAGCCAGTTTTTAACACCACCTGAAAAGCCAGGAAAGCTGGGAGCTTGTGAGGTCACCACTCTGACCTTCTCCTCCTCCCAACCACGATGAGATGAGACCATCACTGAGGACTTTCTCCAGATGGGTTTTGCAGACCTCCAAGGATGGAGGTGGGTTGAGCCACTCGCACCCATCCCTCCCCTCCGCTGTCCCCGAGCGGGTGGGCTACAATACCTTGCGTTTTCTGACTTTCTGCTCATACACTGGTGGAGGAAAAGGTAGTCCTGGGGGGCACTGGCAGACAGGGTGCTCTGGAGGTGGCTGGCAGGCGAGTCGAAGGTGAAGAGGGTGGGCTGGCTGGAGTGGGAGGGCGCTGAGGACTTGCGCTCTCGCAGCAGGTGGTGGCTGGCACTGCTGAGCTCTGCTGGGGAGGAGCGCGGGGCGTGGTTCATGGAGGCGATGCTCCTCAGGGTGTCTGTGCAGGGAAAAAACACACCTGTGACTGTGAGATGTAGCTACCCCACATCCCATGTTCCCAGGGTTTTCCTTACCTAAATGCTCTGGCATTTATGGGGGTCAGTGTGGTTTGCTAATGGCTCCAAGTGAATCTCTCAGCTTCTCTACTCAGAGCACATAGGTACCACATATGAAATAAATATTTATCGTATTTTATAATAAATAATATTTAATAATTTTATAATATTTTGTCATATGCTTAGTGGCTTGCTGGGATGTCTGCAGGATGTCAGCCTATTTCATAGGGAGTTCAGTGGGTTGTTAAAACTTGATTTAAAAGAGAGGAGCTTTCACACCACAGTGAGATGTGATTTAAGTCACCTCCATCCCTCTGTGCAAGGACATCACTGCTGTCCCTTTACACTTGGGTTAACTGAGGAATAGGGTGGGAATCTGGATGGACATAATGACAGGAAAGATGAAAAATATTCTCATGTTTCCAAATTCTGTATTGATTTTGTGACCTCAAGAGAGCTGCTGCTGTTTTCTGTGAATAAAAAGGGATGCAGACCCAAGGCATGACTCTTAGCGCCCACTCCCCCCCTGTAGGAGAAACAGACTTTAAAATATTAATTTAATTTCAATGGAGAATATCTCAGAGGTCAGGAATAATCACCCAGCTATTCCAGCCCTCTCATAAGTGTGCTTCATTAATTCAAACCACAGATGAATTTTTACAGCCAAGCTGTAAATCCTCCCTATTAAAAAAAAAACAAAAAACAAAAAACAAACAAACAAAAAAAACCAAAACAACAAAAAACAAAAAAAACCAAGCAAAACAAAACAAAGCCAAACCAAAATCAAAACACCCAGAAAACCCACAAACTGCAGAATATTTTGGAAACACTGATCCATCTCTGGTTGCAGAAGACCATCCACGCACTCCTGACATGTGAAAATGGTTGGCAGAAGTCACACTTTATATAATAAGTGTGATTTACATTTTTTGGTGCTGGTACAAAACACAAAAAAAGACCCAGACCCCCAACAAAAAGGGGAAATCCATGCATTTTCTAGCCACCAACGATTTTGGGATTGATCTCAGGTTTCCCTGACACGATGTTCACCAGCTCTTCAAATTTGACTTCAGATACCCATGCTCCAACACAAGGATGAGGGACTTTTTATAGATTACCAACCTCTCTTTTTCTATTCCTGCCCTCAAATTCCACATCCTACCAAAAATTTTGCACCTGACTCCTTTATGCTACAGAGAAATGAGTGGCTGTCATGGCTCAGACAAGGAGAAGCTCCACACAGGGTGATTTTTCACCAACTTCTGAATCATGTCAAGAAACAAAATCAATCTGCTGCTCATTCACTGCTGCTACATTTTTTTTCCCAGTGTTACTGCAAACTTCACCCGGTGCACAAAAGTACATTAATAAAAGCTAAAGAGCCTGGCTTGACTGTGTTGTTTGGCTTGTGCTAAACACAGAAAGGATCAATATTTTACATTGACATTAATGGTGGGGGATGACAGCCTAAAACTCTGATTCCTGTCTTTTTTGCATGGGCATTAAAAATCCCCTGGGGCTCTTCATGGGAGTAAATGGCCATCTCGGTGTCCTTGGACAAAACAGTGTCTTGACCCTCATTAAATATTTATCCCATAGCAGTGCAGAATGATCCCCATTGGAAAAGGAGTCTTGAGAGCCATGAAAATTCCGAATTGAGTGCTTTGAGATCAACCAGGGTGAGAGATCCCAAACCCACCCTGCCAGCAAAAACAGGGGTGCTGCACCCAAAATGCCTCAGGAACCCAATCCTGCCACCTCCTGAATCACCACCGAGGACTGCCCCCGGCACTGTGCTTTGGCCAAGACTCTTTGGGCATGGTGAGGATCAGGCTGGTGTTGTGCTCCCATCCCAGGATGAAGGTCATGTCTGGGGACAACTATGAGCTGTGCTGCATTGGGGTCCTTCCAATAGCTCTGAGCTGTCCTCTCACACTATCCCCACAGGCTCTGCGCTTGCCACTGCATCAAAATGTCATGGCAAGGCAAAATATACCCAGGAGTTAGAAATAACACTGGTTTATTTGTGCTAACGCAGCCTGAGGGGATACGTGGGGCTGGCACAGAGGAGACAGTCCCCAGCAACCCCCCAGGGCACAGCAACTTCAAATCATAACACTTCAGGGAGCCCTGGCATTCTGCACTGCCAGGAGACCTTTACCTTTCCCAAAAAATCACTCTGATTTGGGGAAACTAGAGAACGCAGCGCAAAAGATGCACTCACTGAAATAAGGATTAATTACTCCATGGTTACTCCAACCACATAAATGAAAATGGGGGATGAAGAGGGGAAGGAGGCAATGCCTGGTAAAAGCATGTCACTTCCCTGGGGAAAGCCGCTCTATTGGCATCCTCATTGATTTTCAAAATGAATTCCTAGCTCGCTTCCCACAGTGACCTGGCCACCGAGAGCATTAGTGGGAGCCAATTCAGGACTCACGTACTCCATTAGGTCTGTGAGATGAACTCCATAATAGTAGGTGAGAGATGGATTGCTTTGCAGGGCTGGGAGGGTATTGAAGGGCTGGGAAGATAAATCCTGTGGAAGGAGACTGCCAAGATTGGTCTGGATTTTTTATGTTGTGGGGTTTTTTAGCACTAGAATAAAGGACAGGTCATGTGCCCAGGTCACACACTGACAGCGGGTCCTGCTGGAGGGCAGGCAAGGAGGCAAGAAAGGAAATCATGGCAGAAAAATAGTATTTGAAGACTAGCACATGCTAAGGGAAAAATCAGGACCCCACATCAATTTGAAATGCAGACAGATCCCCATGAGGGCAAGGCATACAGAATGAATATGAGCCAGGGATCCCAAAGCCATTTCAACTTGCCATGCTGCAGCACTCAGCTGCCAAGCAATGAGGACAAACACTCCTTTCCCATATCCATGCAGTGCTCTTAGAGAATAATCTCCATGGGATCCCATCTGGTCCCACCCTCAGCATGACCAAAGATATTCAACTCAATCTCTCCAAAAGCCAACAAGAATGATGATCCTCAATCCCTCATGGCCATCCACTTTGGGGCCATGGATAAACCCAGGACCCTCCTTCATTTAACAGTGTAGACGTAACTCTCTAATCCTTTGGCTTGATGTTGATATCTTGAGTTTATGTTGAGGGAATGTATCAAGTACAGCCAAGGAGGGATAAGATGCTGTGCAGTTCCTACTGCCATTCCCAGGGGGGGCAGAGTTAAAGTTATGTAGTGGGGCCATGTGGGAAGTGTCATCTTAACCCCACATTTCCTGGCCAGCTCTCCTCCGAGCTTGGGGAATTGGACTCTCACGGTCTGGAAAAAGCAGTGTTGGACGCCCACAAGTTAAAATTCAATGACAGCAGCACGATTTACATGAATACATGTTGCTGGGCTCAGGCTACAGCTGTTGCACTGGTCCCTGCAACAAAGAGAGCTACCAGCTCTGTGGGGAAAAACCAGCACAGCCCTGCAAAACCCCACGGTGTCAGTGACTCACTAGTCCAGGTCAGGATATACCTTTTTGTCCATGTGTTACAGCAAGGTGGGGAAAAAAACGTGGAAATCCATCCTCAAAGCAAAAATCCACAACTGTGAGCACAGCCAGCAATGGGATAAACTAGGCTGGGAGCCAGGAATTTTTTATGAATGTTTTCAATCTCCCAAAGCGGTAATTCCCTCCTCGTTGACAGTTCTGAATTCCCTTGCACAGAGCACTCGACTATTGCTGTGTGCACATAACTTCACACAGTGTTCCTGGGCTTATCTGAGCAAAATAATAACTCAGCCTCCTTTGGAAATTGTTGCTCTGAATGTCCTTTTCCACTGGAGCCGCAACGTCAGCTGTTCCCACCTGAAGGCAGAGGCTGGGATTGCAACTCCCTGTATCTTCAAATGATGCTGTGGATAAATTCCTGTGCTCCTGTTGATCACATCAAAGGGGACAGGCTTGCTTGGCACCCCTGAGCGGCACAAAATTCCCATGATCCCCAACACCAAACTGGCAAAGACTGGTCCAAGAGTTCCACAGATAAGAGCTCCTCAGATCAGCTCTGGCCACAAAGTGCCTTGGACCACACTGCTGCCTTTGTGCTCTGGTTAAAACTTGTGGCAAATGAGACTTTCTTTATCGAGGGAATAGTAGAAATCTACCAGAAATAATCCCTGGGATCGCACAGGGCAGACCATGCTCATGCACCATTGTCTCCCTCACTCTTTGGAGAAGTTCCATCATTTACTAGCAAAAAGAGGGGGAACCTTCTTCATGGGAATCTCTCTGCACCTCCGCTTTTGCTGCCAGCTCTCTCCTCAAGCACAAATACCAAGAAATAATTAAAACAAGACAAACAACCCTACCAAAACAAGACATCCACATGCTTCTCCTGGCAGGAAGAGAACAAACAACGTGTCCAGTGGATGAGTCAACACACCACAGTGCTGCCAAGAGGCCCTGGGATGCCATGAGGATGAGCATGGCACACGAGGAAGGTTTATTTACTGAGCTTTCCCTATTGCCTCCAAGTTGGATGGCATTTGGAAAAGCTGTTGCCAATCTGAGGATGCCTTGGCAGATGACTAAAGGTTTTCTCCAGCAGGTTAGTGGGACATAGCAGCTGATCTGGGTAATTTCCCCTCTCCTTCAAAATGGAGAGCTGTGTGCATGGACACAGGCACCCCCATTCTTAACACTGCCTGAATTTTGGGTGCAAAGCAGGGGCAGTTGAGCTTCCCAGAAGCGAGGACAGCTTCATCCCCAGCTGCAGGAGAGCTGAAGAGTCGAGAGACAACAGCGACATAGGGCTTTTGAGCTTTTCCTTTTCAGTTTCTGATGCTCATTTCCAATTGCTTTGGGAAACTGGTCAGGACAGACTGGCCAAGGGAAAGGAGGAGCATCACCCATTTACAGACAAGGATCTGCTGCACAGAGGGTTTCAGTTATACAATTTCAGTCATCTAAATGATATTTAGCCTATGCTAGTTTCCTTAGGTTTTCTCTAAGGAGAACAGTGATATCTCCAAATTATTTAAGCATTTGACAGAGGACAGGGAGAATTACCCAAGAAACAGTTATGGGAGAGACAGTGAGAAAAAGATGATAATAAATAGTGTCATCTTTCTCCATTAGTGCCAGTGCTGTGCTTGCATTTGTATGAAACAACTGAAAAAGAGTGGCAAAGTAAGGTAGCATTTGCTTTAGAGAAACACGAGAAATGAGAGACAAAAAATCACAGTGCTGGCAAGAAGAGAGGAAAAGGAACCAAGTTCTGACCTCAAAGCATTATATATCTCACTTATTTTAACAGTAATCAATTATTTGAAGGACGAAGGAGCAGAAGGGAAAGAGACTCCAACAGAAACATTGCAATGCTTCTCCTGGAGAAGACAGGTTTGCTTCTGCAAGGTGAGGCTGTGCCCCAAATCCCATCCCTGCCCTGGGAAATACCCCTTGGTGACAGCGACCCATCTCTTTTTCATGTCAGCATGTCCTGGACATGGCAGTTACCATGTGAAGAGCAAATCTGACACCTGACTGAGGAGCTCAATACTCATGCCAATACTTGGAAGTCCAACATTTGGCCACACTGGGATGCCTGGTGGGCACCTGTTTATTTTTGTTATAAGGGCGTCAGTGCTTGGAGATAAAAGCAGATGAAGGTGGATGCTCACAAATGTGCCTTATGTGTGCCCTTGATCATCCCACGTGGGACACCCTTATCTGAGAGTCCTGGAGTGGGACAGTGCCCCACAGCTAGGGATGAAGGACAATCCCAAGGTGGCAGCATGGGCTGGGCTGGGCCTTGTTTGCTGCATGGAACTAACCTCGTCTCACTCTGCTTCATGGATCATAATTTCTGATACTGCAAAACCAATCTGTTGAGGGGATGCAAAACCCATTGGATTAAATGGGATAAAGAAAAGGCTGCAACAGAGGAAAAGGGCAAAGATGATGTGGTGTAACTGTAAAAAACAGAAAGTGGTCTCAAGGTGGGTATTCATGCCTTAGTCAGGCCAAGCATATAAGGTGGCAAAACCAAGGCAATGGGGATGTGTAGAATTAGCTGCTTTCTGTCTGTGGGTGGCACATGTGATTCTGGCAGTTGCCAGGGTCATCCTTAGCAAGTCCATCTGGAGGTACAAGCAGTCTGTGGAGGCCAGCGCTGCAGGACAGGGCTGAAGCTGTTGAAAACTAAGAGCTATAGAAAGAGATGACACATTTACATGAGAAAAGGTTTTTTTTCCCCAGAGGCAGACTCACAATCACCCAGGATCAAACCTGCTCTCTTACTGTGTGACATGAAGCTCTGGCATCCTGTTTCAGAGGACGGCACTGGATATTATTATTGGTTATTATAATTGGTTATTACTAGTTGTGATGATGATGATGACTAATGATTTTGGCACGTCCTAACCCGGTTTTCCCTTGGAAATCACACTAGAGCAGTCTCACCCAAGTGCTGCAGTCCAACACGTCATGAAAAAGTCCAGAAGCTGGTGCACCACTGACTTCCCTTAGCCCAGGAAAAACTTGCTCTTAGGTCCTGAACAAATTTTTCCTCATCCTATTATCATTCACTGCAACCAGTATGTAGGAACCTCTCCTTGCCTGAGCAAGCATGAGTGCATGCCTCACTTAGCAGGGATGGAGGAGAAAAGAATGAATCCTGGTCTAATCCCTGACACGGCTTCTTAACAGCTAGCTTTAAATTTTATAGCCCTTTTTATAGACAGTGGGAGCGGAGGTCTTTAATGTTCCAGGAGAGCAGAGAAAAACTTCCACTAGGAGAAAATGTGAACCCATTTTACTTATGCATGATTTAGGACCATTTCTATTCAAGGCAGCGCACAAGAGGCCCAAATATTTGCACTTTGTATTACAGAAGAACTGCCATTCCTGTCTCTTTACAGAAGTAATTTATTTCAATCTCACCTTACCTTGGGGGAAGAAACATTGTAACTCCTGGTTTGTAGGGAGTCAATAAAAGAGCAGCATTGTTATGGGTCTTGCTTTACCATTGCTCATCAAGGCAACACTTGGGAAAAAAGAGCACCCCCAAATTTCTCCCTTCAGAGTCCCTTTCTTCATGGGTACATTTGCACTCATGCATGGGACCTAACTGCAAAAACTCTGTTTTTCTCTCCTCTGTGTAAGACTGATATTATTTTTATGCTGCGGGTATTACTTTAGCTGGCGAGTTAAAAGGAAAGGGAGGTGGGAGCTGTGGTGCAGGGGTAAGGGGTGAAGAGGGGGACAGGTGGCTGCACTAGAGCTCCACACTTCTCACACAGCTTCAGGTGAGCCTGTCATGCTCAGCCCTGCAAAAATCCAGAGAGGAGACAGAGGAAGTCATTAAACTTCATGGACACAATATTGTGCCCCTGAACCAGCCACAAAGCAACCTGGAAGTCAGTGCAAGCAAGAGTCAGTCCAACTCCTGAAAACATGCTCATAGGGGTAGAGACTGACTTTTTTTTTTTTTTTTTTTTTTTTTTCCTGGAAGCTTTCCTTTTTCATCTCTGCAGCTTTTTCTCTCAAAACAAGCCTATCTTCAATGGTTTCCCATGTGATTTTTGTTTCTTGTTTTCTTGTTCTGGGCTTTTTTTCATTTAGGAGCATGGGTATACCCTGTCCACATACTGGGATCATATGAAGAAATCCTGAAGGCAATGCCATTCTTAAGATACTAGAGGGAAAAATGCAAGAAGCAAAATTCTGTATAAGCAATGGGAAGATTGCCCCTTGCCCAGCCGCTCTCAATGGGCTCTGCAACACCAGCATTCCAGGAATAATGCAAACAGCTCAAAAAGGCATCCTGGATTTTTCTGCCCATCATTAAAGACCTGAGTCCTGCCCATTAGACAGTCTATTAACAGTGCTCAGTGGAAGCACAGAAAGAAAAGGTCCTTTCCAGCAAGCTATTCACATTGCCACGAGGTTAAAAATGCCTGTGACCCCCAAAGCTTTATGCATTCAGAAATCAGGAGTTCACATGCAGTAGAGGTCTTCAGTATTGGTTAAAGCCCAGAGGTTTTTCTCTTCCTCTTTTAAGATGCAGTGATGGCAAAAGGACTTGGAATTTATTCCCTACACATCGCCATAATCAAATAATATGCTAATGCTATTAGCATGGGACCTTGCATGGCAAATGACTTAGACTCATATTCTCTTTCAAAATACTAGAGTTTCATTTAAATTGGTCTCCACAGCAACCAGAAATGAACTGGAATAATGTCAGATAGAAATTTTCGTGTCTGGGCATGGCAGACAAGGAATTTTGCATCAGGGATTGAAGGGAGAGCCATGAAGACAGTCTGATCCCACCAGGGTTGGTGGGCTTGTGCTGGCCAGCTCCTTCCCAAACAGTCAGTGATGACAAATGCAAGGACAAAATTCACCTGCACATCCAGGAGGAGGACCTCAAAGCCTCCTGATGGAAAAGAGATGAGGAGACATGATGTGGCTCATGTAGAGTGAAGCCTAAGAAGGTTTTCTTGGTCCTCCTCCCCACAGATGATTTCTAAGTGGCCTCAGGGCAGACACATATGATAACTGGTTTCATTGATGCTGCATCAGTTCTTGTCAATCTGGCTGTTTGCAACTGGTCTCAGAGAACCAAGCTTCTCATCATGGGCCACACTCCTGTATCTTAGGGTTGTACAAGCACAGACCAGGAAGAAAGTGATTGTTACTGCCTTCCCTCTGTTACAGCAGGAAATGCTGCTCCTTCTTTTATCTCAGCTGCTCACAATCTCTCCATGGTAAGCACTGACTCCCACGAGGACCTAGGATGTAAAGGACCTGCAGCATTCTCTGACCTGTGCCCACCAGCTGATCACATGGTTCTGTCCCATTGAAAACACTCCCCAAACCTGTTCAAAAATGAGCTGAGCTTTGCAATTCCATGGCTGAAAAGCTGCTGGTTAGAAATTAGCTCTAATTTCCCATGAAAGTGTTTTCCTAGCTGCTGTACTCATCTTCCCTGCACTTGTTTCACTCTGTGGCAACCATTACATCAGCAGGCATGGTGTGATCCTCATCTTGGTTGGGGCTTCTAGACATTCCCCTAATCATAAAATGAATATTAGCAATGTGTCCCACGAAAATGTCTTTGAAAGCAATGTCAGAAAGTGGGAAGCATCTCGCTTGAGAATGGCTGAGAGTTCAGGCAATTAAAAGAAAACAACCCTGACCAGTCTTTTGATTCTGTTTGTAATTATCTGGGTTCTGGTGGGTGTTAAAACATCTGTACTGGTTTGGCAGGGAGTGGGGAGCACAGCTTGTGCCAAAGGAAAGAACTGGCGTGGGTTGAAAGTAGAGCAATACTTTGGAGTGGATTTGCACTCAGAAACACAGGGCTGGCAGCTCCTCCCACAAGTGATTTT
This sequence comes from Aegithalos caudatus, assembly GCA_013389925.1. Classification (NCBI taxonomy): domain Eukaryota; kingdom Metazoa; phylum Chordata; class Aves; order Passeriformes; family Aegithalidae; genus Aegithalos; species Aegithalos caudatus. The sequence continues at coordinate 86,682 of WEIU01008394.1, forward strand.
GTGTTAGGGTCAGTTGCAGGAGTGTCCTTGTCCCCACATTCCCCAACCACCATGGCTTCTGGCTCTGTAGGACCACCCCAAGAAAGAGCTAAGGGTGGCTAAAGGAGATGCAGAGTGGGCTGAAGTCCTCAATCCCACTGGGTTTAAGATCCCCATAGAATTTGATCGCTATCAGTTCAGCTTCATCTTATGTTCTTGTTTTTCTTTTCCCTGTGCATGAGTGTTTCCACCTGGACACTCTCCATCTCCCTGTCACATCTGGTCATGCACAAGCAAGTCTCTCCCCACGGGATATTTCTGCACCAAGAAGCAGAGCAAACTCCCAGCATGGATGTAGCTGTTTGAGCCCTGTGCACTAAAGCACGGGCTGGTTTTGTGGTTATTTTTAACACACAGCAGCAGTAGAGCTGCATTTAGTGGAGCAGTGGAGTGTAATGTAGAGCTCGGTCCTCAGGAGACTCAGGTAAGGCAGATTTATCACAATCACCTTCACGGTTACAGTTTTGGGTTTTGGCATTGATCTCCTGACTCAGGTACAAAACATCCACGGGCATCCAAAGATCAGAGCAAACCATCCCTGCTGATTCTTGCTCATGGTCTGGGAACCATCCCATGGCCCTACTCAGCATTTCCTCGTCCTCATCTTCCTTGCTCAAACCAGTTCACAGTGTGGTGAGCCCATTCTTAAAAGCCAGAACCACCAGATGACATCACCCCCCTTGCAACTCACCCATCCTTGCACCCACCACAGTTGGAACCAGCACCCAGAGAAAAATCCACATCATCTTGCCCGGTGCCTCGCCCAGTGCTTCGCGCTTGGCTTAGGGCCAGATGAAAATCTTCTGACATCCTCCAGCTGGAAAACGCCATTTAATCAAAATAGGAGCTTGCCAAGGGATTGTTTGAAGCCAGAAATTACAAGAAACCTTCAGAGGATAAAAGTGAATTTTAAGCAAAAAGGGAGACGGTCAAGGTATTTCAATTCATTCCCATCAGAGTGTATCGTTTTTGGGGGGCAGATCGCCCCTCTTTGACTGAAAATCATCATCATGTGCTTTTTAGATGTGAAAGTGCAATTCTTGTTTTTTCCTGAAATTCATTCAAATTCAGAATGAAAAGGTGTGAATCAAAATCAGCTCTGAAAGAGTATGAAAAATGAATACCAGAGGGAGTGAAAACGAAGATGCTGAATTTTCACTGCCTTTCAAAGGGAGTTTGTTTTGGGCATGTCACCTGCTCCACTTGCTGCAAGGATAGCATTTCCCCAGATTGCTCTGACTCCATATAGGCAACTTCTGAGCACTCCTTCTTCCTCACAGGAATGGGATTTATTTAATTTATGATTTTAACATGTCTGACCTTAGTGTGTTTGGCTGCTGAGACAGATCTGTGTGAGATCCATCTTCATCCTTCATCCATGGGATGAAAAAGGGAATGGTGACAAATACACAGTACATTAGACCCACTTCTCTGCAGAGATGATGGGAAGAGTATGCCAGGAGATATTGGCTTTTGCTTACAACCACGGGAATGCAGGCACTACTGGGACCAGACCAGACTAGAAGCCAGCCTGCTCCAAGCTCCCAACTCCAACTGCTCTGGAGATAGCCAAGAACTTCACGGAGATCACTCATGCAGCAGTGCACCCACAGGGAAAACCCATGTGTGTGTCACCTCATCACTCATACACCTTATTAAAGCAAATACTTTAACTTATCTAATATGACTGAGGGCATTCTTGCAGTCATGGCAGTACTAATTCTTTGAGCTGCTTGATCTGTAAAACTTAAAACCACTACATTATACAGCTTTGGGAACACAGGGCTGGCCTTCCCTTCAGATGCCACCATGAGACACCAGACCAGTAGCATGAGTTTTCACCTCTGAGATATGAGTGGATTTTTTAGTACACAAAGCTCTGTTTGGATTTATCTCCACAAAAATGTTACTGGTGAGCAGAGGACAGATGTCCTTCCAACATTGGGCCAAAGAAACTCAAAGCATTTCTGAGTCTGTACTCGAGTTTTTCTTAGAGGTAGAAGAATGGTGGAAGTGAGGTTATGGAGCATATCACAGAAACCAACAGGATCTTAGATGCTCAGGAGTTATGTTGATGCCAAAGAGGAGATACAATAGTATTTAAAAACTATAATAAAGCTGTAAAAGTATGAAAGAGCTTCAAATGAAAATCACAAGTCCACACCCTTTTCTTAGAATCACAGGGATGAGGAAAAGCCACAAGAGTCAATAAACTGGGATTGAGATACTTAAAAAAAAAAAAAAGAAACAAACCAAACCAAACCAAAAAAAACCCAAAACAAAACAAAACAAACAAACAAAAAAAACCCTCAAAAAAACCAAAAACTCCCCCCAAAAAAAACCAAAAAAACAAAACCAAAAAAACCACAAAAAACCCCACAAAAAACCCCCAAAAAACAAACAAAAAAACCCCCCCACCAAAACAAAAACAAAAACAAAAACCAAAAAAACAAAAAAAACCACNAAGACTTAAAAGATACCACAGTGCTTTCTGGGAAAAACGGTCTTCTGCTGTGTCAGGAGTTTTTTTTCATACAAATCTCAAGAGACTAAGGCAGAATTTTCATAGGATCACAGAATGTCTTGTGTTGGAAGGGATGTTAAAGATCACCTAATTCCAGCTCTGTGACATGGGCAGGGACACCTTCCACCAGACCAGGTTGCTCAGAGCCTCATTCAACCTGGCCTTAAACATCGCCCCAACTGGGTACTCACAGCTTCTCCAGGGAACCTGTGCCAGTCCCTGACTACCCTCAAGTAAAGAATTTCCTCATAACATCTAATCTATCTCTCTCTTCTTTTAGTTTAAAACTGTTCCCCCTTGTCCTATGTAAAAAGTCACTCACTCTTTTTTTTATAAGCTCTCTTCTTGTTTTCAGTTGGAAGACCACGTGTCGACCAGGTTTTGACCCCAACACTAATCACCAAAGCAACCATCAAGCAGCAGGAAGATTAATCACAGAATTTATGGATTTCAAGTGGGTATTTGAAGGACTTCATCCTGACTCACTGGAGAGCAATATGAACCACCGTGGCAAGCCAGCAAAAATAATTATAATTGAAAAGGCTTTCTATCAAGGTTCAGTCTGTGCAGAGCACACGTAGGCTTGAGGGGAGGGTTTGCACATGCAGCAATGTCAGACAAGGTGGTGCTCGACAGGGCAGGTGATCAGCCAGGAGGTGAAGGTGAGGATGGAGCCACAGGCAGCACTGCAGTTGTTCACTGCACTTCTACAGGTGATGAAGTATTTGCCCAGACACCTGCCCGACACTTCAAAAAGGATTCATTGTCAGTTATGGAAAAAAAAAAAAAATAGCAATGGCAATGAGTCACTCCAGTCCAGCTTACTTTCCAAAGCAATGGTGTATAAGCACAGGGATAGTTTGGCAGTGAAATGATGGAAGGTAATCATACCAAAACTTGGCACAAGCAGCTGTGCTGGCTGGGATGGGATTAGGTCATGTGGAACTGAGAGAGCACATGATGAAATTTTTGAGGTGAAATGTTATTTTCCATTTTAATAAACAGATATAAAGGGTGGCAATCAATCAAAGGTGCAAACGAGTCACATTCCTAGGCATGTGACAACAACCCAGTAAGTATGAAAGGAAGCTACATCCCCAGTAAGTGCTGACATGAGGTCTAGGTTGGATATTAGGAAAAGGTTTTTTACCCAGAGGGCTGCAGGGGCAGCTACAGCAGGTCAAACTGTTTCCAGCCAGGTTTTGAGTATCTCCAAGGATGAAGATTTCAGGTTAGCGGGTTTTGCTGGCTTTTTGGGGGGGCTGGACTTTTTTTTCCACACATCTTTATGTATTTGCTTCATCCTCTGTGGCTTTAAGTGACTGTGAGCACGGAAAAATGGCAAAGATGGTCCTCGGATGCCTGGTGGAAACCGTAACTCCCTTCTATGTCTGAATCCCACAGGGAAGCAGCTGACTGTGGGCAAGAGATACGTAACACCTAATTTTCCTGATTTTAAACAGGCTTTTCAGGAGTTGTGGTCAAGTGTCCCTTTAAAGACCATTCCCAGGCTGGAGGGAACAGGCACCATTGCTGATGTGCCTCTGGCAGCAAACGGCTACAGGCAGGAGAAAAGATGCACCAACACATCTGTTGTGTTAGTGAGGAATCCTTTCAAGCAGAGGCTGTCTTTCTGCTCAGTGCTTGTGCAGCACCTGGCATAGCAGAAGACACGTTTCTTGGCTACACTGACACTGTGATGGACCCTTAGAGATGCTCTCAGCCTTCCTGGAGGGAGCTGGGATGTGGAAGGAGGGCATCCCTAGATCAGGTGTAAGCCCCACAGCCCTAAGTAATTGCCAATATTATAGCTCTGGTATTGTACCACAATAAATAAATCAAAAGTATGTTTGAGGAGTAGGCAGTAATTATAACTGAGGCATAGAAACCATCTAGGGAAGAAATGCTTTCTTTACAGATAAAATCAGTAATAAATGCTACTGCATTCATAAATAAGGATCAGTCTGGAAACAAACCCTGACTGGTGTCATGGAAAGTTCACAATAATCGACAGCTTCATGTCTCCTTCCTGCTCCATGTGCCTTCACTTGGAGGCTTTAAAGGCTTTAGAAAGCTTTTCCTTTGCTCAGGCTTGGTTTTAATTGGAAAATATAAAGCAATACAAACCAGCAAACAAACAGGCATTGGGGTCTGGGAAATTAAGAGTCTAAATCTGTCCTGGCTTTTATCAGGTTTTACAAAGCAGTGCACAGGGTATATAAAACCATGTTCCTCTCAAAGCTTTTGAGGGAACAATGGGAACTAAATGGAGGGAAGAAATGGGGAAATACATTTACTTGGGGGGAAAAAAGGTGTCACACTGTGAAAAACTGCTGGAAAATTATCCTTTGCAAAGGTCACTTTTTTTCCCTTGTCCAACTTGCTTGCACTTGCATTTTGGGGTTCTCTGTCCATTGCATTTCCCAGCCTGGTTCCTATGTGTTGGGCATCACCTGCAGGTCTGTGTCCCACCCTGATGCCTGAGAAACTCTGCAGACACAGATTCATGGCAGCTCCATGAATCCCAAAGTGCATGACTGGGGCACATGGGCTACAACAGTCCCAAGACCCCTCTGGGAAATATAAATGCAGCCGAATCTGTCTGTGAGTTTCCTCTCGGTTGGCTGACACCCAAAAATGCCTTTCTCCCTCCCTCTCTCCCTCGGTTCTGCTCAGACAGTGTCACTTCACTCCAAGTCCATCAGCTGTTTTTGTTTCCAAGGGCTTTGCATGGTTTTGTTTTTTGATGCACTGCTGATACCGTCTGCCACGCTCATTTTTCCACGGTCAGTAAGTCACCCTAAAAATTCCTCTGTGCCCATTAAACTAACAGAACTCATCTGACAGAGCTCATAGCCATAAAAGCCAATTACAAAAGAAAGAATTATGTTAAATGGGTTTCTGATTCTGGGTGCCAGGCCAGGAGACAGCTCTGGCCAGGGCTCAGATGTGAACTTAGCTTGTCAGTCTCTGCTAGGAAACCTGTGCTGGAAAGGTTGAGCAATGCTTTTAGCTCTGAAAACCTCAAACCTCTTGAACTTCACATTTCTTCTTTCTCTCCCAGCTCAAATCTCAGCCTCAGCTCAGCTAACCCAGTGGGACTTTGGCCAGGAAAGGGCAGGATTTTCCCCAAAGGCCCCAGTCCTCCAGCTCTGTATTTATCTTCAGAAGAGGCCAGTTAGATACCCTTGAGCTGGGTGCCAGCTGGGAAACAGTCAAAAAGTGCTGGAGTATTTGGCTGTTGGTCCTTTTTGAAAGCTGAGCATAAATTTTCTTTTTTCCTGGTTGATGGTTTTATTATTTGCAGCAAGATAAGAGCATTTTTTGCCTATAAACCTTTTGCTCCCACAAACAGCTGCATCCTCTGCCAGTTCCCACCAGCGCTGGGTATGGTCAAAGGAGACTCAACGAACACACATCTTCCAATGGACTCTCTGGAATGGCAGAGTTATGGTTTTGCAACCACAAGGCTCACATACCTTTTGGATTTTTTCAGTTCTACCCCTTCAAAATGTCCACAGTCACAATAAAAACATCTAAATAAGAAAATCCTAGAAAATTCTAATTTTCCAAAACCCAAATGTAAAGAAAGTCTTGGTCCAAGCATTGCAAATGTCAGAGATTTAATTACATCAGATGAAGCCAGAAGCTTGGTTTTTTAATCATGTAGATACCTTAAGACCCCTTTCCTTCCTAAAACCCTCTGTATCCTTGCCTCAGTCCTTTTCTTGGCACCTATATAGGCAGGAAACTTCATCTTGACATCATGGACAGTGACCACCGCAGCCTTGCAGTGTTGACTCTGGTCCTGACACGTTTCTGGGAACCCAGAATGCTGAAGAGTACAGCAATAGGAATAAGGTATGGAAGAACAGCAGGGGCTGATCATTGTCTGGTGTAAATGAAATTATGAAAATGAAATCACTGAAGATCCAGCTTGATAGCAAAGGTCTTGACAGCAATCCTGAGACAGGTGGGATGAGTTTTAGGAGAAAGTGGACACCTGGGCTCATCAGTCCTTGGAGTTCATAGTTCCTTGGAGAACCAAGTCCATCATAGTTCCTTGGAGAACCAAGGGAAAGAAATGGCCACTTTCAGGGTGCAAATGATTAGCCTCATTCTAGACATTTTTTTTTCATTTTCTCCCCAGAAACAGATGGACTCCAAGCACCCAAACATGTCTCACTCTTAGCAGTGTCAATTCCCTCTCCAAACTGCCAGGGAAATCACAGCAAGGACACCCTGACCAGCTGGTAGAGATCAGCCCTGTTTCTGTCTTCTAGGAAGCAAATTCCAGGTCATTAGTGGCACTCTGCTCTTAAGCAGACTCATCAGTACCTCAACTAGCTTATCTCCAGAGGGAAAGAGGGGAAAAAAGAGGGAAAAAGACAGCAGGCAGTTAACTACTCTCAAGATGCTCCTTTGTGCCAATACCACTCCATCTCCGGTATTGTTTACACAGAAATAAAAGCCGAACAGTGTCAGATCTTAAAATAACTTGCTGTTTGTGGAGCAGGAAAACCAGGGTCAGGGAAGTTTGGAGCAAATTTAAAGTGGCAGGAAGGCTAAGGAATGAACTGTGACTTTGACAAGAAGGTGCTTGCATGCACCTGAAGTTTAACCATGAGCCTGGTGCAAAGTGAGTTTGGGCCACCAGGTCCCCCCCACTTATCCTAGTGAGGCTGGGCCAAACCTAGGGCTGAGATATGACATCTGCATTTGTCCTCCAGAGTGAATCTGCAGCCACAGCTGTTTCCCTTGTTAGGAACACTCAGAACATGGAAGAAAAGGATGAGGGGATCTGATCCAAACACCCTTAATGTGTGCAACCAGTGGATCTCCATGTGACATAGGTGTTTTAAAAGGAGGTCCTGGATACTGAGTGCTGAAAGTATTGATGGGAACACTGAGGAAAAGGCTGCATCCTCATGTATGGTGGGACAGCAGGTCAGAGTACAGGGTTCAAGGCTCCACATTCCTGTCCCAACACAAGCTACCTCCAAGTCCCCAGTGGGGCAGGGGACATCAGGTTTTTGGGTAGGTGAATAAACATGGGAAGGTAAGATACCTGGAGAGAATCCAACCAGATATGCCCCATCCATCCCATGGGTCAGGCTCAACTCCAATGTACCCTTGTTCATTGCTTGGTGTACTGTCTGCCAGGGGACAGGCTGGCCTCCATGTGAGCTGACATCCAAGTACAACTCATACTAGGGCTTAAAGACGGAGTCAAGACTGATTGATTTGTGTCAACAGAAGCTAAAAATCGAGCAGTACAAGGGGGAATAAATTTAAACTGACAGCAGGCAAGTTTAAATTATGTATTAGGAAGAAATTCTTCCCTGTGAGGGCAGTGAGGCACGGGCACAGGCTGCCCAGAGAAGCTGTGGATCCCCCATTCCTGGAAGTGCTAAAGGCCAGGTTGGACGGGGCTTTGAGGAACCCGGTCTAGTGGAAGGTGTCCCTGTCCATGGTGAGGGGCTGGAACTGGATGATCTTTAAGGTCCCCTCCAACACAAAGCATTCTGTGATTCCAGGAACTCGCGGCCCACTTGAGGGCACAAGGCTCCACAAGGGGCTGCCTGCTCCATTGCCCTTAGGTGGCAGTGCTGCCTGCAGATCCCAAAACAACGCACAGCAGGGTGTTGTCAGGGACACAAGGACACCCCCACATATCCCTCCTTGTTCCCATTTCTCATCCCACATTCCTCAGCCTCTGCACACACCCTGGCTGGGCTCTGGGTATGTAACCCCTCCAGGGCACAAGTAGGAAAGGAAGGAGGAGGATGTGCTAGGTATGATAGCAAGGAAGTACCTGGTCTTGTGTATTTCCCCTCTGCTTTGTTTCTTCCTGCCATGGGAGAGGCAGTGGTGGCAGGAAGGCAGGAACTGTCACCTTGCATGTGCTCCCTGGTGCCCTATTCCTGCATGCAGGGATAGGGAACACTGGTGACTTGGGAGTGTTTGGGAGAGGTGAGTAGTATACAATGTTCAAACCTGGTTTTACTCCAGTCTTGCAGCCCACAGCCTCTTTCTTACTGAGTTTTGGGCAGCTCCTGTCTTCCCAACAAGTTTTCAGGGGTGTCTTTGTTGTTTTCTTCTCTGGTCCATCTTGAACTGCCTTTGTTGGGCAAACACCCAGGCAAACCTGGCTGCAAGGAATTGATAGGGTTGGAGGAATCACTGTTGCTAGGACAAACATGTTTTGGGAGAGAAGTGAGGAAGGTGCAAGAGCAGTCAGATGGGGTCATAACACAGACTTGCAGGCAGCAGGCTGGGGGGCAACCAGCCTGTGGGTCCATATGGGACCCCCAGCCAAAGCAAGTCAAGTGAGAGCAATAAATTTGCTCTCATGAGTTGGAATGGGGCACAACTGCTGGAGGGTCTGGGGCAGAACCAAGCCAAAGAAACCCACACATGTGAGGTGCAGATCTCACCAGTGTGAGCAGAAAGTGACTGGTATCCAGAGGCTGATCCACTAAACGGCTAGAATGAGCATGCCTGAGTTGAAGGAGGAAGGAGAGACACATTTCCATTAAACTTTATTGCTCAGCCTTGACTTGTGTTCAGTGAGACATTACTGGGGATTGATCCCTGTCACAATGTAAAGTACCAATGCCAAGCCTTGGAGATAGAGTGGGGAGTTAGCCAGAACTCAGAACTGCCCTGCAGCAACCCCCTGACAGAAAGCAGAGAAATAAATAAAAGAAATTAAGTCCCAGATGGGGGAAAAAAAAACCAAAAAAAGGAAAAAGAAGACAGCATGCCTGGACTGGGTGGGAGAGGCTACTGCTACCAGACACAACCCATCAGGCCAGGAGCCCAGTGCCATCCTTTTCCCACGCCTTCCTCATCCTCTCCAAGTGGAAGGAGCTTTCAGCTCAGAGCAAGGACATCTAGCCACAAATACTCCCTTCCCTGGTTTCACATCTGGGTTAAACCTCTAGCACAGGGGCATAAATGACGTGCATGAATAAGCTTTTAAGATCCCACCCATGTTTGGTCAGCACCCACAAATCCAAGCGCCTGAAAGAGCCCCTTTTCCATGGATGAGGTAGAGAGAGGAGCTCCAGGGAGGTGCTGGGGGTGGCACAGTAAATTGACATAAAGTTAATAAAGTTAGTGGCTCCTTCACAATAACTAATCCTTGCACAGGGCCCCTGCAAGGACATTCTCACTGCATGGGCACACAATGGTTCGTGAGAAATTAAACTACAGGCTGCTGTAGCTGCACCTCTGTCATACTGGGGATGGGACAAGGAGGGGCTTTGGCTGAGGCATCAGCTCCAGAAAGGGTTAATGGCACGTGAGATATGTTTAGTGGGATTTGGTATTTTTTTTTAACTTCAACAAACAAAGCATATGAGAAAATCCAGTTCACAGCTGAGCCCTGGCTGCGGGCCCACTAGGGCAGGGAAAATGCAGAGTGTTTGAAATACCCACGCACTGGCCTTTCTCATGCAGCCTGTGGCCCAGGGTCCCCACCCAATCCCCCCCCCCCCTCCCCCCCATTATATTTGGATCACTCAAGGTGGCAGCAGGGCAAACTGCAGTGTAAAGGCAGCACTGAGACAGGAGCAAATCTACTTGGGCACGGTTGACTTCCTCAGACACACAGAGGAGCTGGGATCCTGTGAGGTTCTGCTTGTTCAAAAATAGTAATTAGCTCTCAAAGTAAATAGGTGTTAACAGAAACAAAGAGCTTTGCCACAGTCTGAGTAAACACTTTAGAATCAATTTAATTTCCCTTCTCCTGGCAGATGCAATCGTGCTGCTCTGCAATTATTTTCAGGTCGGGGCAGGGAACAAAGCCACTGGGGCGACTTTGCTGAGCGGCTGCTCCTTGGGACAGCCGGCAGGACCCTCTGCTCCACACTCAGACCCTGAGGCTGAAACGAGCTTCCTTCCGCTGAACCAGATGTAAAATGCAGCTGGAGATCAGCAAACCAGCAGTGAGCCATAGCATGACATTAGACTGCCCTAAAGTCCAGCCTCCTCCTTAATCCTGAGAGTCCCCCTGTCTAGACAGGACATGAAGGACTAATGTGAAAACCAAGTGACAGAAAATTCACACTCTCCCATTGAGCTGCAAATGGAAAGAAGCATGAAAGGGTGTAAATCTGTTTGCCTTTTAATTGTTTTGCCTTTTGGGAGCATGGGCAGCACCTAAGCATGGTCCCACACTGGTGCAGAGGGTTTGCAGCCAGTTTATATCACTGCTGCAAGGTTGCCCATTTGCTTACTAAATCATGCTAAAAAGCCTTTTTACCCTGCCTTTTCCCTACCATCATGGGGAGCTGGTGGAACAGGCTTTTACCCAAACTGCCCCAAAAGCTAGTGAGTTTGTTCTGCATCACCACTGGGTTACAAGCAAACTGGTGACCGGTGGCTGGGGCTCAGCTGATGTGGGGCGCCCCTTCAAGGAGGCAGTAATTCAGCATATGATAGCAACTGCAGTAAATGTGTTTGCCAGTGATGGAGTGTTCCCCTAGCTGGGATGTGAGTACAGCCCAGCTGGGAACAGCCTGGCTGTGGGGACAGACCCAGCAAGGCTTTTGGGCCAGTATAAAGAAGTCACACACCCAGGAACAAGTACAACCAGAAAAATGTGCACAGTGGCTTCCCCGGCAGTTTCTGATCTTGTTCCACCACGCTGGCTGTCTGCTGGGAGAAGGAGGTTTAGTTAATTAATTGCTACAATTAGCATGGAGCTATTCCTGCCCGGGTAACCATGATGGTTACTTTTTCCTCCCCTTTTTTGGGAATTACCGACTCATTCATTCTCCAAAGTAGAGGCCATAACAAAGCACAGAGGAGCTTGAGGGTGAGGGGAGGAAGGTCCAAGAACAAAATGCCAAGTGTCCCAAGCTCTGTTTCTACCCAGGAACTGTCTTAATCTCACACAAACTCTTGATCCTCTCCCATCCATCCACCCTTGACTTCAAGGAGGTGATGAAGAGGGAGCACAGAGCACAGTTACAAACATTGCTAGGACTGTTTCATTACTCCCTCCAGGTGACACCTCACAAAGGATGCCTGATGAGCTTACATATGCCAAGATGGACAGGACTCCCAACACCCATCATGCTCCAAAGACCCCTTAACTTCTCCACCCAGCCTCAGGCCACAGGTTCTTCAAATGAACATTACCCACCTTGGGAAATGGATGATCTATTTGCCATTACTTAGCAGGGATGGGGAAGGAAAGGTGAGCATGGGGCCACTGCTTCAGCAAGGACCGAAGTGAAGCACCAGCCCTGAATAATTCATGCTCTGTCTCTGCTGCAGCATCTGGACACATCTGCTGCATTCGCCGTTGCAGGCTTTTTCTTGCCTTACTCAGAAAATCACACTTTGGCAGCTGGGTACTGTTTCAAGTGGGTACTTTCCCTACAGCATTAACGAGCTGTGATTCTGTTACAAATAGGGATTTTTGTTCCTCTTTTGCTGATGTCACTCCATGATCCTGCAGGGAATAGTGTTTGGATCTCTGCAGCCTGATGATCCCTGTGTGCCCTTTGGGACAGATGTACTTGCAAGCGGGAGATTGTTTTTCCTTTTGCTGCCCAGATTTATATTTCACTGAAGTCCCGTATCGATCCTGCTGCCGCTGGGCTGAAAGCTCATTTTACTAAATGAGAAGAAAAACAGTTCCCCCAGCTGAACGCATGCAAAATGGAAAATCCTGCAACGAAACAGCTCTTTAAAAAGGGGCCTGAACAATTCTGCTGAACCTCGAGGGCTGCACTGCTGACATTGGAACGGTATGTAATTTATTTAGCCTGACCTTTCCCTGAAAGACCCGGCTGTCAACGTTATCAAGGATCCTTAGTGGCACTTGTGCACCCATTGCCAAGGTGACATCCTGTTTCATGCGTCAGTCAGTGAGGATCGCATCCGCGCTGCCGCGATGCTTTGTTTGCTGTCCTGCCTGACAAGCTCTTGGCAGGGTTTCAACTCCTGCGGATGGCAGCTGCTCCACGAGGGACCAAAACAGATTCAAACTGGACGTTATTATTGGGAATAACACAGACAGAGGCACAGGCCTACAGTCCCTTGGATGAGACTGGACCACAGATGGGAGGAAGCAAAGATACCCAGAGGCGCTACCACGTATAATGGGATGGGCAGGTGACTGCAGAGCTGCACCCCAGGCTCAATCCCCCATCCCATCCCATCCCATCCCATCCCATCTCACTTGGGATTTATGTGTGCCCTCATGGTGCTGGGAAAGCAGAGGCAGCTCCCCAGTGCTTAATGCAGAGGCTTGCCCAAGTGCAACTGAGTTTGGATGATGGAGCACAATTCAGACAATAGGTCCCCTCACTGCATGTAAACTACCTGGAGTTTTCCTTCCCCCTTCCCACTGCTTTCCCAAGAAGGGATGGGGATGCAGGTGGAGGGAGTATGTCTGTCCTCCACATGAGAGCCTGTCAGCAGTGGTGACAACTGCAGTGGAGAGGAAAATAGTTCCAGTAAAGCTTCTCCCCTCACTCCATCAAGGGATTGAAATCTCTGAGCAAGGGAGATTTTCACTGCTGATTCCACCACCATCAAAGGGGTTTGGGTGATGGATAGGGACAAAGGCTGCAGCTAAAAAAAGTCCCCAACCATCACCAACTTCTTGTAGGAGACTGAAAGGTCAACAGTTATGGAAGGTAAAAATGATTTTCTCCCACAGTAGCCAAGACAGCTGTTTACATGTCAAAGGCAGGAAAGCCTCATGAAACTCTCCCACATGTCCGTCCATTTCCTACTTCAGGCCCCCAACCTTGTGGCAGGCTGAACCCCCTCCCACGGGTCTGGTCTGAAAGAGCACCCTGGCCCACTGGGAGGACAGGAGAGAAGATGCTCTTAGCCAAGGACCTGTCCCTCATGGTACCTGTGTTCTCCTCGGACTGGTTGAAGCCACAGATCTGGCAGATGCTGCGAACCCATTTGTTCATGTCATCCTCAGTCTCAGCCACCAGGTAGAAGGTCCTGTCACTCGTCTTGATGTCAAAGATGTAGCTGTCTTGCAGCTCCTTTTTGTTGAAGGTGAGGCCTGCGTCCACTTGCTCACAGAAATTGAGGTTGATGACACGCAAAGGTTTCTTGGAGTGGTCATTTTTGTAGTACTCCAGGACATCGGGGTCACCGCTCATCCGACCGCTGCGCAGGACGAACCAGCGTTTCTTCCATGCCTGAAACCAAGACAAGAACAAGCATGAACCCCACTGCTGACTCTGTGAGAGTGAAAAACTGCTACTAGGCACAGGGTGACACAGAGGGACACGACACTTCTCCACCATGGGGTGCCCTGGGATGCTGCTCAGGCACACCTGCAAGCGGTGCATAGACTCAGCTCAGTTCTTCAGTTCAATACTAAAATCCAGGAGTATTAAATACTGAAAAGCAGAATAGCATAAGATGACCCCAAATGGTGCCAGTCTTGAGGCTCAGAGGAACTTTGCTCCTACCCTACAGCCAAGACATGCTCCCAGGACCCAAATGCCCTTCTCTCTGTGATGTGGGATAATCTGTGCAGTGGCATTACCGGATGTCGCAATGCCAAAATGCCTTCCAGCAGCTCAGAGGAACTGAGGCACTTTGGATGCAGTACCCTGGGTGACCTAGCCTTCAGAGAAACCCCTGAGAGCATCACAGGATGTGCCTGCAGATACTGACCATGCCAATCTCTGTTTAAATGCCAGGATAGAAAGATTAATAAAACCAAAGGAGAAGCGGTTTGTTCTTTTAAATATCAGGAATAATGCCAGGGAGACCCACGGAGAATCCCAGCCTCATTTGTTTTTCAGCATCCTCTGCTCCCTGGCAAGTAGGTAACTCCTTAGCAAAGGAAAAGGTTATCATTGATTCTTCCAAGCACTGCTGACAGTGGCTCCCAGCCAAACTACCTGCAGAATGGACACCGGGGGTTGTGGAGTTTGAAGCAAACCAGCAAAACAAATGTCAGCCATCAGCCCTGGCCCTGAGAACTGCCCTCTCTGCTGCCCTCCCCACACCAGACGCAGCTGAGAGCCCACAGGAGGGGGAATACCCACAAGGATAATGTGTCAAAGGCTAAAACTGAAATTACAGGGAAAATTGTGCAGGTGTAACTCCCCATCCCATGAGGTGAGCAGAGTGTTTCTTTGGGGTGTGCTCTGAGTGAGGGTCCTGGCACCTGCCTGAGGGATGAATGGGGTTTAGGGACCACCTTGAGCTGCTCCCATTTGCAGAGCTATGCTCCCTTGCAGAGGCCTCAGCTCCCATGGCCTAGGGAAGGAAAGGATTACATCTAAGCATAGTCCTTAAAACAGCTTGTTCAGGTTGTCTTTGAAGGCAGCAAAGGTTTGAGAGGTGCATGTGGATCAGCATGATGTGAATTATGACCAGTGCTCCTGCATTACCTGACACAGACCTCAGTTTGTACCAGAGGATATCGAGGGAGGGGATGTGATCCTCACCATCCTGCCCTGGCTCTGGACAGTGGTGCGTTTTTTATGAGATTTACCTTATTTATATTTAATCAGCTTTGGAGTTATTATGATTATAAGAGGTTGGGTTATGAGGAAGCTCACGATATTTCTAAGAAGGAAGAACAAACACCTTCAGTAACCCAAGAGAGGCACAAGGCAAGCAGTGTGCTGGGTCCCTCATGATGCTCCCCGGGTGCTAACCACAAGCTTTGGTGATGTAGGGACCATGCTAGATTTCAGCCGGCCAACTGCACCAGGATCTCACCATTTTGGAAAATTTAGTGGAGGAAATAATGGTAAGAAACTCCTGTGGTGTTTTCCCTGAACAGTCTGATTCAGACCATACTTCTCAAAAGCTTAAAAATAGCTTTTGTTGGTGTCTTTGAGATTTGTAATCAAATTAGTTTTGCACTAATTCTCAAAACGGCTCCTGGTGCCAGTAAAGCAACTTCAGTGCAATCTTCCAAAGGCAGCGAAGCAGCAAATTGCTTAGCAAGAGGACGTGCAAGGCTAGCAGATTTTGGCTTAATCTCACCCACTTCTCATCAAAATGGCTGCTTTTGAGTGACAAAATAGACACAGTGGAGCTGTGTCCATCGGGGAGGGAAAAAACCAATTTCACCAGGCAGCAGCAATAATTTACTAGTCCATCTCCTCAAAATGGATTACCCAAATCACTGGGAAACAAACCCACAAACATTTTCTTCCTAGTTCTTGGTGGTAAATGTCCCGTTAGCTTCTTCCTCTTAACACTGAGTGATTTCTTTGCAGCCACCTGGCAGGACTAAGATATGGGCATGCACCAGTGAGGAGACTGCAAGAAGGTGGGAGTTGTGCAACATGAACCAGTACCTGAATGCAGACATCCAGCACCAGTTCTTGCTGCTTAGCTTGTTGCTTTCCAAACATCTACAGTCCAGTCTTGCAGCCTCCCTTCATGCCTGAGACATTGCATTACAAGATCCACAAAGTGCAGAAAGAGAAGAATAGACTCCAGAATTTAGAGTTTTCATGGAAAAAACAGGAGGAAATGCAGCAAGCAAGACAAATGATACTACCATGACCTCCCTTTTAATCAGCAGTGTGAGAACCACAACTCCAGTTCTCTTTGGTGTGTCTGGTAGCAATAAAAGGTACTACACAGTCAAGATCTGGCAGAGAAACAGTGTACCACACACAGTCTGGTTGTTTTGGATAAGTTTTAACATAGGCTGGTTGCGAAAGAATGGGTCTTGCAGGCCCAACATTTCTTGGAAAACTTCAGGAGGTGGAGCATCATTAG
Source organism: Aegithalos caudatus (assembly GCA_013389925.1). NCBI lineage: Eukaryota > Metazoa > Chordata > Aves > Passeriformes > Aegithalidae > Aegithalos > Aegithalos caudatus. The sequence goes on from WEIU01008394.1 coordinate 102,988, forward strand.
AGGGTGGGATCACTGGACAGGGAAGGAATCCCACAAGCCTGGGAAGACCACCCTGTCCATTTCTGTGTGGTGCCCTCCTGATGATGAAGAGTCACTGGTGTTCTAATACAGTTTCTGACCCAGAAAAAGAGCTCATGGCAGCAGTCTAAGTCCTGGACAGGTGGCTGCAGGCAGCACAGCTGGAGGCATCTCCCACCACACTTCCCCACAGCAGGACCAGCTGTTCCTGCCTCCTAAGATCAGTTTCCAAGCCAAAGGAATAAACAATGATTGCTAGAAGAGAACTAAACAGTAAAGAAATAGACAGGAATCTCTTTATTTTTGTGGACATTTTCTCTGAATTTTTGAGGGCTGGGCTCAGCAAGTGTATTTTATTTCTTCCCCTGGATTTGCTAAGCCTTTATTGGGACCAGGGCTCAGCTTGTGTTTTCCAGGCTGTGGCTGCTCTTGGAGCATCTCTTGGCACTAATGCAGCTTGCTTCAACATGTCACTATATGCAGCAAAGGATATGTAGTGTGCAGCATGTGGCTCATCTTCCTGGGACACCTATTTCCCCCTTCAAAGCTACCAATGCCATCCAGATCTTCTACACTTAGGCTTCCCTAGGACATCACCTTCCTGCAAGAGAGTGATTTAAGGGTCTACTGACCAGCAGCTATGACAGCAGTAAGATGTATGGGATCCATATGTGCGTGGCAATCTTATCTGATGCCAGACCAGGGGAGGATGCAACTCCATGTGAACCTACACACTCTTTCCAAGATCACCTTCTCCCAGTATGAGGTTGTGATGGCCAACAGGCATCTCATCCTCCACCTGAATTTTCCTTCTCTGATTAGTTCTACCTCTTCACAGGTCTTTTGATGCCCCTGTTGCCATCAGTCTGCTCCTGCCAAAACACCGTGCCTCCCTGACACGTGTTGTGAGCCAAGGGCTGTGTTTGTTTAACAGCTTTACAACACTGAGAGGCCAAAAGCTTAACAGCCATAAAATGCTGCTTTGCAGCACAAATTTCCAGCTGTGCGGTCCTTTGCCGGCATCAGGTTCCTTCACGGTTAAATTACGGCTGCCAAAGGCCCTTAATATCACTGAGAAATATTTTGACACTTGGCAAGGACTTCTATTAAAGACCTGTTTGTTAAAAAAAAGTGCCCATCATGCTCCTGTTGTGATGTGAATCCTCCCTGGGTGCTGAGAACTGCGGCTACTGCTCAATTTTTTTTTCCATGTCAGTAGTGTCGTGGCAAAGTTAAAGTTTACAAAATGGAGCTTTTCCCAGCTGGATGCTACCTGGAGCTGGTTGCTTTATGGAGATCTGGGTTGGCAGAGGGGAGGCAGCACTGCTGAGTGTACTTAGCAAGGATGTTTGGGGGGGCTCAGGCAGTGGTTGGGACCCTTCCTGTTCTGTGTGCTGGGTGAGGAACCAGAAGAGCCAAACCAAACAGGCTCCTGTTTTGATACCACTATGGGTGGTAGGAGATCCCATCCCACCACTCCAGGAGTGAGATTCCTCATGTCCCCTGTGGCTGTCCTGACAGTGCAATGCTGTAACAGAGCTGGTGGCATCAGGGCAGAGATCCCAGAGAATCTAGGGCTTTGAAGTACCTAATAATCCAAATGCTTTGACTGACAACGTGGAGAGAAGCTTTATTAACTACAGTTATAATGAGGGACACTCAGACAACATCTTCCTCTCTGCTCCCCTGTTATCTGCACAGTGAACACAGAGATCCAGCCTATATGCTGTTTCAGAAAAAAAAGTAACAAGGTGACGAAAATAATTTAAATTTCAGTAAAGCCAGGTATCCATCCCTGGGGAACTTGCCAAGTGTCACAATCGTGAGAAGGAATCAAATTATGACAACATGAAGAGATGGCTCTTGGTGGGGCCTGGAGAAGTGGCCCACCCAGTATTATCTTAGCTCCAAAGTGAGGAGTTTGAAACAGTCAGAGACTGTTAGCTTTGGATTGAAAGGGATGTTCTTTCAACTTCTGAGCCATGTTTTTCAAATCTGAAATACTAATATTTTTACCACCATACCCTTATAGCACATACAGGGAGAAGAGAAGAGAAGAGAAGAGAAGAGAAGAGAAGAGAAGAGAAGAGAAGAGAGAAGAGAGAACCTGTATATTTCCTAGGAAATCTCTCTGTCCTGTTCCTTCTCCCCCTAACACTGACTTCATGCCCACCAGCACTGCACACCAGCAGTATGAAATAAACCTTCCAAGATCTGATCTGACACAAATCACAGGTTCTAATCCAAGCTGGCAGGCAGGATGAGCGACCTAGCCATGACATCAGACAAATTTCTCACACCAAGGTGAAGGTGGGGACTGAGTGATTGAAGCAGGAAACCCCACAGCAGGGCAAGCAGGTGCTAGTGTCCCAGATTTGCTCAGAACCAGAGGCCCTAGGTGCAGGATGGCTCCTGTCATTGCCCCTGTGGCCACCAGCTGCCAGTGGGGTTGCCACCACATCCACAGAAAGCCATGAGTCTGTCCCAGCCACACAGTTTTCACTCTGCAATGCAGATTAGTCTTGCACCCCACTGAGCACGTTCTCCCTCTGGCTCCTGGCACATCTGGTACGGCAGAGGAGTTCACACTTCAGGTGCACATGAGAAAGACCACAACACCTGGAAAGGTTCAACTGTTCTTCCCAGTCACAGCGCCACCTTGATGTCCCCTCCAGGCTGCCACCACATAAGTCAGCCTGGCAAAATCACCCCCAGGAAAGGGGGACAGAGATGACGGAGGTATACTGAGAGCATATTTCAGGTGGCTTGGGTCCTTCTTCAGTGGTGCTACTGTTTTTGCCACCTGCAACAACTGCAGCTGCTGGACAGTGTAACTCAGCACTGGGGAAGATCCCGTCCTGCCCACCCCTCCCCACAGCCCTGTAGCAGGAACACGTTCTCCTATTGTGTCTGGTGCTACCAGCATCAGCAAGTCAAGCCCCATACAGGAGGATTGTAGAATAACCTACTGGTGACCTGTATAATAATGTTGTCTTCCTCTGTGTCCCTGGGGGCTTTTTATCTCGTCTGATGGACAGGAGGATGCCGGTTTTATTATTCATGCAAGAGCACCTCTCTCCTCCCTGTGTTAGTGCTAACTCAAAGGAAATGTGGCTTGGAAGTAGATTTGTAAGCAACAAGAAAGCCCCCTGTCTCTGCACAGGTAATGTTTGTGCTGGCTGATTGCCCTCACACAGTCCCAGTGTCCCCAGTTCCCTGAGCCCCACTCCCGCCCTTCCAGAACCCCCCGCGGTTCTTGCCCGTTGCCTGCTCACAGCACGTTTCTACCTGATGCTGGGAACAGAGAGGTCCCAACCCTGCTCCTCGCCCCCTTCAAAGGGCTGGAGACTGCTCCCTGCTAATCAGGCTCCAGCCGTGGCTGAGTTCACGGTGGGTTCATTATCAGCACGGCTTTGGGGGAGCTGTGATTGGCAGCGCTAATAACACCACGCTGCAGCTGCAAGACCCTGCGGGGCACAGGGAACCTTGCTGGGCTACAAAGAGGCTCTTCCTTGCTGAGGAATAGAGGGAAGGTGATGCAAAAAAAACCAAAAAAGCCCAAAGCAGTGCATATCTCAGGCTGTCAAACTGACCTTCCCTCCTGGGATTTTTTTTTCCCACTCCTGGAGGTGTAATTAGGCTTCAGAGCACATGCGGAATCACCACATGTGACATCCACCCAAGGGCAGCAGAGCCAGCAGGAGACGTCCTGCACCGAGCATCACTGACAGCTGGGTGAGAGGGGGTTTTAAGGAGGTGAGGCACAAACACAGGCTAAAGCCTATTTGTTTTTAAGATTATTTAAAAAAAACCCCATAAGCTCCATAAACATCTGCCATCAGAGATGTTTGCTACCAGGGAAGGAAGGGTGTGGGATGGCTCAGAGCTACAGGTACACTGGTGGGAGCTGGAGGACCTGCTCCCCACCTCCACCCTCTGAGAGTGGGACGAGCAGCACAGCAGTGACACAATGAGGAAAACATTTCCCTTTGTATTTATTTTACAGGAGTTCTCCATCTGGAAAGATTTCAGTAGCTTTGTGCTGCAAGGTCAATCTTAGGAAAATAAGATTTCTCTCTGGTGTGAGGGCAATGACAACATTTCTGATGGGATGCTGAAGCGCCTGATAAAGGATGGGATGGAAAAACAAAATACCAAATAGTGAGGCTGTACTTACACCACCTGACAAGCTGTGACTGTCTGAGAACAAAGGACATGGGAAAACCTGGGAGGTCCAGGAGTGCTCCCATCTGGGAGGTGTAGAAAGGATGGACCCAAATCTACTGGGAAAAGCATGGGGACAGCATGAGATGCAACAGAAAAGTATTTTAAGATGTAAGGAAAAGGCTTCACAATGAGGGGTAGAACAACAAAAAAACCCAGACTGGGTGATGTTCATCTTTGGAGGTACTCAGAACCTGCCTGGAAAAGACCAGGAGTAACATGATTTACCTCCAGACTTGGCCCTAACTGCAAGCTAGACCCACCTTGAGTGGGAGCTGGTTCAGAGACCTCCAAAGGTCTCTTCTGACCTCAGTTATCCCCAAATCTAAATTACTCTTCCATAATCAGGTCCACTCCTGGTGAAGAGTGTTGAACTTGTCATATGGAGACCTGATGAGACCACTCAGACTCTGAGTCCTGACGTGGAACCGCTGCAGCCACCCATCACACATCCACCCACACAGCATTTAGCATGGGAATGGGCAGCACTGGCATTTTTCAACTCTCATTGACTAAAGCAACCTTTTCTGGGTAATTCCTTGTGCTGAAAGCTGGACGGTGCCTTTGCAAGTGGCAAGGTGCTAGAAAAGCAAGGGAGTCACAAGAGGAACTTGGAGCCCATCTCTTGCCTCGAGGCTGGCTGCAAATGGTCCATGTGCAGAGCCTCCAGTGCATTCCTGCCGCTGTGCATGGATTTTGTTATCTGAAATTATTTCCTGCTATTCAGCCCTGTTCTGTATTCCACTCTGTTATTCCTCCTGAAATCTCTCCCACCACCCTGCCATGGCACATCCTTTGTGGGGCACTGGAGCAGCACCCCGAGGAGGTGCAGGCAGGTGGGTGGGTGTGGGATAGACAGAGCCAGTGGCTCCCTGGAGATCTACAGGATACCCAGGCTTGTACTTTGTGGCCTCTTCAAAGGCTGACAGGACACAGGGCTGCAACAACCAAACAGGAGGTCCCAGCAGCACAGGATCACACAGGATGTGATGTTTCACTTGTCACACACATTATGATACTACAGCCATACATATTTTACATGATGCACATCAAGGCTGCTGCTCCCCAAGTCTGTTTGCAAAATCCGGCTGCCACCATTGGCTACACTCAAACCGGCACTCAAGAGCCAACCAACCCACCAAAGCAAGTCAGCCCATGCCATGAGAGCACCCAAGGGTAAGAGCAGAGTTTAGTTTGCTTTTTCAACTTTGGGTTTTGGAAGCAAAAGCAAACTGCTCAGAGATTTTTTTTCCCCTCCTGAGACTCTGGTATCAGTCTCTGATAAGAGCTTTCCCGGCCGTTACACAAGCAGGGTTGGACATGGGAACGCAGCATGAATAAATGACTTGGAGCAAAGCATTTTGATAACTGAGTTTTTCTAGCTTTCTGGCCTCTGCAAGAGCAAAATAAATTCCACAGCACTGTCAGCAATTTCCCTTCCCTCAGCCCTAGCTTTGGGCTACCTTAAATTCCTATCCTAATTGCCTGGAGAAGCTGTGCATGCCCCATCCCTGGAAGTGTTCCAGGTTAGTTTGGATGGGGCTTAGAGCAACCTGGTCTAGTGAAGATGTATGTCCGTCTGTGGCAGAGGGGTTGGAATTAGATGGTCTTTAAGGTCCCTTCCAACCCAAACCATTCTGTGACTCTGTGAACAGGGATCTGCTCCAAAAGCACCCATTCTGTGCTGGCAGGAGCCACAGTTCCTGCCCCAGGCTTCTTGGCAAATGTATCCCATGTTTCTGCTCATGAAAATCTCATTGCACAGATGAGTCATTCCATGAGTGCCCAGTGATGGGGGTCATGAGACACAACAGCATTGCACATGTCCCCTCTGCCTTCTCCTGTTGGTTGTGGCCTGCTCTCCCACCTTGTGTCACCTCTTGCCAGCCCTCTCTGACACCCAGGAAGATGTTCAAGAGACGACAAGGTTTACTTTCACCAGGCTTGGGCTTGGCTGAGAGATTTCCAGGCAGGACATTTTTTTTTCCCACATCCACGAGCATCCATGAGACCCAGAGGGAGTCTGGAAAGGGGCTGCTATCTATTCCCTATCAGTGAACCCTTTCCAAGCTCTAAACACTGCTTGTGTTTCAAAGTAAGGCTGAATTAAAGCAGTGCTTTTGAACAAAGAAAAGATTCTGAAAAAGCCAATTTGAGATTTAGTTTTAATCAGTTGGAGATATACACCCATGTCAGCTCTAGCAGTGAATCCTGAAATTAAACTGCTCTGCCCTCAATCTCTCAGGTGAAGGTGGATGAAAATACAGATGGACTTAGAATTGGATATCAGGAATGAGAGATGTGTCAGGATGCTTTCCCCTTCCCTTGGCACACCACTTCCTTTGCTTAAGGGCTGCAGGAAAAGTTCCTTACAAGGTGATACTGAAACTCTTCTGAGCTCAACAGGCTCTATGCACAACAAAAACCACTATCCAATTTGGTTTGATAGGATGAGCTGGAGATATCATGGGGGTGAAGCTGATAGCAAAGTGTGAGGATGTTTTTCCTGTCATCTAAAGGAGTCTGGCTTGTAGCAGGGTATTTGGGATAAGCTTGCCTTTCCAAGGATGATTCCTAATTTTAGAAAAGCTCTGAGGCTTGTTAATTTTCAGCCACTTTAATGAGCTGTCTCATCGTCTGTAACCACTTCCAGCTCAACTAACCTCTGCAACGAGAGAAATTAGCCTGATTTGGCTCATGTTGAACTCACAGTCTGCTAGACAACCCTTTGCAACCCTCCTCATGGCAGCTGAGCCAACATCAAAGTTGCTGGTACAAAGGGGGCAACAAGGAAGATCAAAGGGCTGTAGTGGCTTCTCTGCAAGAAACTAGTTGAGACAGGTCTGGAAAAGAGTCAGATTAGGAGAGATGATGAGGAAGCCATCAGTGCCTGGGAGGAGGTGATGGAGATGACCTCCTCACTCTCACCTAAGACAAGAATGAGAGGATATCACAGGAAGGTAACAGGAGCCAGGCTTGGGGTACAAAAAAGGAGACTTCCCTTTGGGCAACACAGTAGTGACCTTGCTGAAGGATGCTCAGGAGGATTCAAGTTTAGCTGGCTCCAACTGGAGACTGAACAAGGTCATAGAAACAAAACCCCCCAAGGTCGCTGAGTGCCACCGTGTGTGATGATGGATGTCTGCAATGAAAACTGTTAACAACAGGGAAAATACTAGGAGAAGGAAGAGAATGAAGTCTTGCCAGCCTAGATGCTGGTTCACTGACCACTGTGCAACATTCCACACTCAAAGGACTTGGGAGTGACCCTCTACGGATGTTTAAATGTGCCAGGCTTGGAAGGGGCAATGGAGGCAGCACTGTTCACACCAACCCTCACGGCAGAGCTCAACTTTTGTGGCTTCACATGGTGCCCTTGCTTTGCTCTGGGTGTTCCCCATTTGGCAAGGCAGAGAGGCAGGAGGCTGTGAAGCCAAACACATTAAATGTGGGCAAAAATGAGAAATGGAGCCAAAAGCTGCTACGAGAAAGACAGCTCTGCAGACGTCAGCACCAATGGCACTCACCCGTCAGCTGGATTCTCATGGTTTAGTTGATTTTAGGGCCTCTGGTTTATTCCTGCAGCTTGAAAGGGCACCCAAATGAGTAGATTCCCTGGTGCTTCATAACATATAAGCTTGTGTGAAAGCCTTTCCTTAGTTAAAAATGATTTCTCTCCTCTTCCAGCTCATCCTTTTGGATGAAACTCATGGAGACTTAATTATCTCATCCTTCTGTCAAGCCCCTCTGAAAGCTGCTGGGGGGTTTACTGGTTTCCAGGAGACACTCACAGAGAGCACATGCACACACAGACACTCCCTGAGGCTCTCCCTCAGCCCTGCCAGCTCACAGCTCTGCCCACTGCTCTGCTGACAGGCACTGTGCTCAGGCAGCTGGGCTAACAGCTTGGAGGGCAGTGGGGGATAATTCAGGTACACATGGGGACAACACTAAATCTGTACCCTGCAAGGCTCTAGATCTTACCTGTTGCACAGCTGGTTGAGGATGGCCAGCTAAAATATGCAGATTGATGGTTCCAAGCCTGCTACAGTGAGGTACATCTTTCCAGATGTGCCCAATAACCAAAACATCTGTCAGTGACAACACTTGGTTGGGGTACGTGTTGAGTCCTCACAACACTTCCAGTTCCACAACCCTGTGCCTACAAAAGGAAATTTTCTCCAAGTTCCTCCATATCTGTGAGAATCACGGATTCAGGCAGTTCAGGACTCCTAGGGTCCCTTCCAACCTGAATTACTCTGGTTGTAAAATGATTTCTTTTATATCACAGGCTTTTAATTAAATGCACATTTATGCCCATATGGACCCCATTAACCATTCATTTGTCCTCATATTTAGCCACCACCTCCAGAAAGAAAAAAACAAGCAGGGGGTTGTTTCCCATCTGTCACTTTGTGGGTTTGACATCTTGCAAAGGGCTCTCATGATGCCCTTTTCCACTAGACTGGAGCTCCCTTAGCATGTTCACAGAGAGAAAATATCACAGTCACCCGGCTATTCCAACCCCTCATCTCTTCCAGGAAACTAACCAGCAGCCAGTCTAAGAATTTCTGTGCTAAACACCATTTCTGCAAAACTGTCATGTTTCCTCTCTTCCTCTTTGGCATCAACATTAGCAGCCAGCTACTCTAACACATCTTGGTGTTGTTGCACATAAGGAAAAATAAATGCATTTCCTACCCCTTTTAGAAATCAAAGGTCACTGTAGCTGTTTCTGCCGCAGCCTCAACTCACATCAGGAACTGCTCATGCAGTTTCTTTCTACCAAACCCATAAAACCCTGCATTTGGTGATTCTCTGCCCCTTTCTGTAGCAACAATCTTATTTCTTTCTTATTTCTTTCTCCTTTTGATGTTCAATTTTGCATTGGGCTGTCTTCTAACATATTTTTTTCAAATGTGCTCTGCTTGCCAAGTGAACCAGACTGCCCTGTCTGATGAATTTGTCTTCAACATTTACCGTTTCATTACCCTTTGTGCCACTGGCAGCCTCTCCCCACAGGAGCCATTAGATCTGCTTCACTTAGGGAAATGCTGAGACTTAGTATTAATCCCTGAAAAATGGTATGAGAAAGAGCCCCATTTGATGGGTGACATCTTCCTGGGACCTGCCAGGTTTTAATTCACTTGCCAGGAGCTTGGGGCTGTATGGTCCAAGCCCTCATTACCTGACAGCTCGCTTGACATTGGCCAACCTGTGGGCTCCACCATTTGACCCAGGATTGATGCTGGGCATCGACCTATTGCTGCCTAGGGAGTCCCTTCTGAACATTTCTTCTGCCTTCTGGACTGGAAGTAACTACTCCCTTAATCAGAACTAATCTAATCTGTTTCTCCCCATATCTGGAAAGCTGTTGTCTTCTTTTTGCATGCTTTGTTGGAAAGGTGAGAAGACCACTGCTTCTTGGACCTCCATGTGCTTTCATATTGCTCTGCTCATCTTTCCCTCAAATACCAGATTTTCAAACCTCTCCATGGCCCCTCATTGGTGGGAACCCTTACAAAAATCAAGGGAAGATAGCCATTGAGAGTTTCGGTTGCAGCAGAAGGCTTTCGGAGATGCAGTCTCCAGGGACCATCCACAAAGAATCTGGAAGAGAGCAAGCCCTTGACTTCCTTGCAGGAGGAAAGACCTTCCCCAAAAGTAGGACATCAAAGGCAGACAACCAGGGTATAATGGGTGCTGTAAGAGCAGATGACTGGGAACTGGCAGAGTCTCTCATGGCCTTCAGGAACAGCAGCCAACATGTTCCTGAGGCACTTGATTAACCATGTGTCTGCCCCAGCCCTTGCCTTTTGCCAGCAAGCAAAGCCAAGGGAAGATATTCCTGAGTGCAAATACTCTATTTGGCTCTGAGAACTCAAGTGCATAATAGGTCACTTCATAAATACTATTATGGTTTAGTCAACGTGGATGAGAAGATCAAATGGATGAGAAGTTGGCCCATTCATTCAAAGACAACCTACTCATAATGAATGGTCATATCACTATTGTCTTCTAAAAATTAGAGCCTAAAGAAGCCCTCGAAATTGTATATTTGGGATGCCACAGTGTTTCTGGTCGTTCCTGTTTCCCGTCCGACCAACAGAACAGTGAGAACATTAAATATTCTGACTCTGACCTCAAGAATGGTCACACATCTGGCTGGACAGGGCAGAAAACTAATCTGGGATCATGGTGACAGATTGCCTTAATTAATGACTTCTTCAAAATCAAGGAAGCCAAAAGGGAAGTAAATCAGCTGAGGTGCTGAAAACCACCTCACAACAGCCAAGGATCTATCCGTGGCTTCTGTGGATTAGGCTTTTCTCCTTAAATATAAATGATTCCATTAAAAGTGGCTGCAGCCAGACACAACTGAGGTAGTCTACAGTTTCCCCTGACTGATCACACAACTCTCTTCATTTTGAAAACCCAGCTGGAAGCCCAGCTTGAAGCCCAGCCCTGCCTCAGGCTTCAAAGGAGTGGACAGCAGGGTGGGCACTAATTCCACATTACCAGCACTCCATAGCAGCTCCTCCATCTGCCCATTAATGCATGTTCAAAAACTGATAACAACACTTGTATCAGTGGGCTGAAACAGGGGTACCTCTGTTTTGTCCCGACGGCATGGATATGGTCATCCATGGGGATGATGCCCACCACCTCTCCCTCCACTGGAATCCCCACGGCCACTGACCCAGCTGTTGACCCTGTCAATAGCTGAAAAGCCTTTCCAAAAGCAGCAAACCTCTCTCCTTTCATGCATTATTAAAATTCTCACTGGTTAATTTATTAGGATACTTTGTACTGGGAAAAATGACCTCTTTGTTGACCCACTTAAACATGCTCCACTCCAACAGAAAACCGTCAGAAGGGAGAAAGGGAGAGCTGGGGAAGTTGTGCACAGACTGATGTCCTTTGTCTCAGTGAGACAGCTCCAGGATGGAAGTGCTGGGACTCCCTGGCACGAGAGCAAAGAGCTACACACAAGCCTCCACAGACCAAACCACAAAGGAAACATTCAGCCCCCACGCCGAATGGACACAGCCAGAGAAACAAGACTTCCTGGTCCCGCTTCCTAGGCACTGCTCAACCCTCCCTGAACCTGTGGGTTTGGGAAAGAAACCTTGATTTCTCCCCATGTTGCCCTCTCTAACAACCTAAATGGAAAATGTGATGAAGGGTGGTGCATGAACCCATTCACACGTGGTGGGAGTTGCTCATGAGGCAGCAAAGGTGCATCCTGGCCACGGATCAGTCAAAGGCATCCAGACCTATACTCAGACTCTCCTCTTACCTGCTCCTGTGTTTCTCTAGCAAGAGAATCATTAGATTTGTTCCACAGAAATCCCTGATTCAAACTAACTCATATGGAAGGTGGAGGAGCAGGGCACTGCTGAGCAAAAGCCAAACAGACAGCGCAAACACCACTCAGCACCAAAAGTAGCCCTGTAAGTGAAACGAGCAGGATTAACTGTCATTAGGTCTTGTTTTTCCATTACTGTCATAAAGATAAAGCTGTTCTCCTCCCAGAAAGGTGGCCTGCAAAGTGCTCAGACTCTACAGGACTCTCAGGTTTATTAGAGAGGACACAAAAGCTCCATTTGCTTTCATCACCATGAAAGCACCTGTAAAGTGCAGCAATGACAAAAAGACACCACCAGATACCTTCAAACCTGGCAGGGGTTGGGAGCTCCATCCTGTGCCCTGCTCATAGCCCTGACTGTCACACCAGGTTCCTGCTAGGGAGTGTATTAAAGCTCAAATGCTTTTTTGTGGCTCATTCTCATGTGATGCTCTTTATCTCAAGCAAAGGGACTGCCAAAAAACTTTGATACTAAGGGAGTGAGCAAAAAAAGGTTCATGAGGACACCTAAAAAGTATCTGAAAATTCACCCCTAAAGAAACGACCTGGAGGAAGAACCTTGGAGACAGACATGCAACACATTAAACCCTGCTTATTCCTAGTTTCATAAAGCTCACATATCCTGGGTATTAGATGAGCTGAAATACACAGAATGTGTGTGAACAGAATAAATTGCAGCAGAAAGCTGAATGCAAGATTGGGAGGTAGGAGTTTGGAAGATCTGATTCTGCAGCTGCCATTAATCTCTCAAAACCCCCTGGAGAAAGGGGGTTTTACTCTGTTATGCGACCTTTTTTTCAAGCATCAAATAAAGACTCAAACTCAAAAGGATGCTACAAAAAATGACTGAACTGCCATCTGCAAAAATACTTTGGGGGTGGAAAGTGCAGTTATATGATGGCTGAGGAGTAATTTTTCTCCCTGCACCAGTTCTGCAAACCAAGAGGTAGAAAACAATGCATGGGAACCTGAACCTGCAGCAAAGAGGGGTGGAAAGAACAGTAACTGATGAGTTTTATTGCAGGATGTGTTAATCATCTCTAAAAGATGGACTGGGATGGGGGTGGAGGACTTGGCAGCTGGGATTTGAGATGTATTTGTAATGCTAACACACATCTGGGATCCATCCTGGAACAGGAACACCATGTCTGGACCAGGCAGGCCAGAAGAAAATGTTCTTTGTGGCCAACCTTCATGAAGGACCCGACACACTGAGCCAAGTGTGGCCTTCAGAGGTGTCCCTCAAGTAATCTGGGGTCATGGAACACCACAGGTACTTTCCAAAGGGAGCATGGAGTTTCTCTGAGTGTTGCTCAGAAGCTGTAAGGACTGCCAGGGAAAGACAGGTCCAGCTCTTGTCCCCAAATTCCTTGGCAGGGCAGGCTGAGCTTGGTGATCTGGTGACTTAGGTCTGTGCACGGTGAAATTGAAAGGTGTTTTCACTTCTGTTTTAGGGAGCTGCATCTCCATCCCAGCATTGCTCAATTCAAATTTTCCTGCTTCTCTGACATACTGATGTGTCTCCCACCAGCATAACCCTCTGTATTTCAGTGCAGTTATCTCTGGCTCACAGCAGAGAGCAGGGGACCAAGGTGTGGGCATGCAGGCATGCCATGATCAGGAATTGCACCTACAGGTGATAAAATAGTCACCGTGTTCCTGCACAGGCCCCCATTTACAAACTCCTTTGGACGCATTTAATCTTTAGAAAGCAACATTAATAAAATATGAGACTTCTCTGGCTGTGCTGGAGAATGCATGGAGGACATGGCTTTTCTGCCCCAACTTGCACAGGCTGTTGGGTTTGGGAAAGAAAGTTGGGAAGTCTGCATTGATATCTGATACCTCAGATTCCCTGGCTGGGTGTTTCCAAGAGTATGTTTTTCCAAGGATATTCCCTGTGCTCTGCAAGAGTCAGAGGGAAGGCACTCCTTATTACATCACCTCCTGATGTGCAGGGGATCCCATGCTTTCATTTGCGGTGAACTTCATGAATGCCCCGCACACCCAGTCCATCCTGGTGCCGCCCCACCAAGCTGCAGCAGCCCTGCTGCACATGGTTTGTGTTGACTCTGTGGATGCCCTTGGCGAGCTCAAGTGGTTTCTGCAGCTGTGTAAATAGGAGTGAAGCCCATGATGCATCCCTGACCTGCCTACACGGCCTCCTCGCCCTCCCACCAGCAAGGATGAGCAATGAGGACCCTGCTGGGTTCTCCACCCTGAGCAAACACTGGAGACCAGCTGTCCTTCACAGCAAGGGTGGGCTCCCTGTGTAGCCCAGGCACTCCTGATAACCGCTCTTAACATCACAGCATACAGAAGAAAGTCCAACACCAAGCCAAGGATGTCTCCTTGCTACAGCCACCAAAATCTAGTCAGAGATTGTAAGAGCAGGAGCATGGAAGAATGGAGACTCAGAAGATCTGCAAGAAGGACCAGTCTGTGTTTCAAAAGTTGTCTGATTATGTCTGGAGATAAGACTTAGTAAGGATTTTTTGATTTTTTTTTACAGGAGAAAGCAGCCCCCCTCCTCCACAGCTGCGTTGGGAGAGAAGCTCTCAAGATGCTGCAGGTCTTCAGAGAGGTTTGAGTCTGGCAAAGCTCAGTTTCAGATAACTTCACTAAGGAGAAGACAGGAGGGATGAGCCCAAGGAAGAACCATGAGACAGACACCCACTGACCTCCACAAAGATTGGTCCTGTATTAGTAGCAAAAGGGTGGAGCTGGGTTAACAGCTGGCCTCTATCAGCTGGTCCCTGGGTTCAGCCAAGGGGCCTTGGGGCCACCTCCTGTCTGCACTTAGTCAAACAAGACCAGGAAGCACCTAGATCCTATGAAACCCAGCAGTCCTTCTGCCTTCATATGCCACAGTCCCCTGGAATCCCTATTCATCATTTAGTTTTCTTCTAGGATGGCACCTCCTGTATCACATCAGGTTCAGGAGCCAGGATCCCAGGAAAATATCAGTAAACTGCAGGAAATTCAGAGAAGAAAAAGCAAACTATTATCATGGAGCCAGAGAGACTGACTTTCTGAGCTCATGTGTTTAGCTTGGCTTAACAGCAGCTTAGCAGGGGCTTGGCAAATCAACTGTCTGCAAATATTTGAAGGGTGTAAACACCAAGGACAAGAGAGAAATCACTGAGGGAGTTTTACAGAGTAGGCTGAGCAGGAATGTAGACACTTACCACCATTGCCAACTGGGGTTTGGGTATCTCCATGTAAATTTACTGAGGCTCCCTCACCTTACAGCTGCTCTCTAGGTCACTGTAGCACCTGCTGTGTCCTGATGGGACTCAGAGAAGCACATACAACCCCTGTGTTGGGTTTTATCCTTGCAGATGCTAACAAGGAGAAGGTTCTTGGATGCTGATGCTCACCAAGGCATGGGCAAGTGATGTCTAACACCACACAGCCCTGTTCCAGCAGGCCTTCAGGTTGTTCAATGAGCACACTTCTCCACCTACACCTTGTTTTCTGTCTCTACCAGTCTCAAATCTAAAGCACGCGGATGAGGGCTGATTTTTAGCTGAAATCCTAGGACAGACATGACAAGAAATGTTTTGCTAATTCATAATGATTCTGAAGTTTTTTTTTGTTTTTTTTTTTTTTTTTGTTAGACAAAAACATTCTTTAATTTCCCTTCCAAGCTCCTGAAACAATTAATTTTGGCATTTCATAACTATGTTTAGATTTTTCAGTTCAAAGTCACACTTACTTTCAAACTGGAAGGGTTAAAATAATTGCTTCAAATCAAAATATTTAATTTACAGTCAAAGGAAATACTTACTCATCTTCCAAGGTAACTTCTTTGGCTTCACAGAACTGCCAGAGAAACCCCTCAAAACAAGTCACCATGTCTCATGTCTCATAAGGTGACTCCAAACTGTTTGGACACCCTGGAGTGACGTTGCTAAACCCCAGATGAGGATATATCCCAGTAGGCACAAAAAAATTGCTTACGGAAGGGAAGATTCAAATTTAGAGTGGCTGCCTATCTATAAATAGTCTGCAGAACTAAAATACATTCCAGTTCGGCTGGAAATGCCTTTTTGCCTCGTACTCATAAACACTCCTGCCTTTTTTAGTTGAAGCAAATATTTGGTTTCTATAGTTATAACAGTGAGTACCCAGTGGTCTTTATTTTTAATCTGCACAGTATTTGCCTGAAAAGCAGGGTAGTGGTTTGTGGGGACCCTGGAGGAGTCTGGACCACAGGTGCATCATTAAAAATAAACCTGTGAACAACACAGAAAGCCCTCCCCAAAGTCTCCAAACGCAGAGAGGTTTGCTAGTAAACAGCATTTGGCTTTTAGATGCGGCTCTAAGTGCGCTGAGAGCGAAAAAGGCCAAGGATCCGGTGATTGCTAATATAATAATGAGGCTCTGTCCTACTAATCTGATGTTCTCAAAGCACTTTGCAGGCATTAATCATGCTCCCAGCAGGGCACAGTGGGGATCATCACTCCGAGCACGTTACAGGGCCCAGGGCGGATGGGGGAGAGCCGTGTACAGTCTGAAAGATCACTGATGTCCAAGGAGGGGGTGGTCTGCATTGCTTTATGGATATATATATTCAAAAAGCCACGGCCACCTCCCTGAAACTTGCCTTCAAAGGAGCCTATTTATCTCTCTGACAGCAATACACATGAAAACCCTGTTATTCAGCGCTTAATAAATCAAACACCCATCCACCAGCATTACTGAGGGAAGGAAAAGGAAATTAAAGCAGGTGACCTGCTTGGCTTGAAGATCACAGGATGCTTCCCCATCCACTTAGAATAATTTAAGGTGATTAAATCCTGCCTGTAAGAACTAAACAGGTTTCACTTATTTTCATGTCCCAGCTCGGAAAGGATTTCAGGGTGGGATACTGGGCTTCCCAAGGGATGCCTGGAGATGATGATGCAAACCCAATGCCTCCATCCTTCCAAGCAGTGAGCTTGCAAACCCAGACTTGTCCATGGGCAGTGCTTTCCCTGGAAAACACCTGAATTCAGCTTCTTTGCTAATCCACAGCTGTTTCACTTAACACACCTGAATTTATTATCAGTCTGGACATGCCAAGAGGATGATGGGGCGGGAAGGGTGAAAGGTGAGTAAGCCCAGTCTCAGTTTTAGCAGGGCTGGGCTCCCACTGGCCATCCAGAGACCTGCTTATGCTCAGGAATGAGGGCTATCTTCGTGCCTCATCCTATATTGTCTTCCATCAGGGGAAGAGACTCACACTTGCTGAGGTCTGCCATACTCCTGTGCCTGTTTCTGATGGATGTCAATGTGTCAGACAGTTGTGTGAAGCTGCATCTACCTGGGACAATTCCCCATTTCAGCTCTTCTACTCAGCTACAGAAAGACAAGGGAAAGCTGCATGGGGGAAAAAAGCACCTGGAATCATGGGGATTTACTAGGAGAAGGAGAATCTTTCAAATTGCCCCAAAGGGGTAAGTTTCTGTATTACTCATCCAGTTGTGACTTCTTGCTTTATTAGAGAAAGAGAATGCTGAACTATCCCAGGCCACGGCAGTCCTAGAAGTGCTGCATGTGAGGAGTGGGTAACAATGGGGGTAAACAGCCAGTACAAGACCCAGCTTGTGGCAAGGGGCTGAAGAGAACCAACCACATCCACTCATGCAGCCAAGGAGCCACTGCTCCCTCCCTTAAATTCACCAGTAATGAACATGGATGTTCCAGGTGAGATTAAAACCCTTTTCACGGCTTTTTGTTACTCACACAGTGCTCTGGGAAGAATTCAACCATTTTTTTTACCTCAGTAGAGGGAGTTCAGACATCCCCACCACCCTGCACCTTCCCAGACCTGGCTCTTAGCTCTTGTTTAAAGGCAGAGCTGCTGGAAGAACCTCATTGCCCGGCTGTGGGCAGGCTGTCTGCTGGTCACAGTGGGACATCTCCAAAGGAACTAGGACCTGTTAGATGCCTAGAGCCAGGCTTTCAGCTCTCAGCAGTTGCTTCTGCCTTAATTTACCAAAATTACGGTGCCACGGAGATGCTTTCCTAAAACAGAGAGGTAGTACCAGGTTCACCAAGGTGCTGTTGTGCAGCCTGGGACACTTATGCTCTTGGAGTCTCTGCACAGATGCCACCCCCTCCATGATGGCAGAGAGCTTTGAAACCCCCTGGACACTGTGATTTGCCTCAGGAGCTGATGAGACTCCAACACTTGCTTGCTAGCAGGCTGCTACCTGCAAACAGCACATCCTTGGCACCTCATCCCTCCCTCCTCTCCCCCACAGCATTAAAATGCCTCATGCTTGCTGTGTCACTGACCTCCAAACCTGCAGCCACTCCACAATATTGATATTCTTGTATTTACCATCAGCCATCTCAGAGATGCGTGGAAAAGACCTACAGTAAATTGCTTCCATGATTTAACTACCCCCTTGGATTCCCAATGCATTTCCAAGCAGTGGTGGGAAAGCTGAACACCATTGCATCAATCCAGCGCTGCTGTTTCAGAACCAAACCCTGAACCCCATCTCTGGCTGAGAAAACCCCACCTTGCATTGGCTGTAAAACCTGATATGTTTTCGGGTGCTGGGGGGCATAAGATGGCTTTGTGCTTGGCCCAGTGGCTACCAGTGGCTCCAGGAATCCATGTTCCTGACACTGGAGACAATTCTCACATTGTGGTGGAAGAGATTTTGCCCTCTGTAGGCTCACAGAAATGCAGAGTGGTTCTAGTATGGTACCCTAATCCCATTTGGGATTACATAGCAAGACATACAGCCAATGTTTGTGACATGCAACAAACAGCCAAAGTTTGGGACATGCAACAAACCCCATTTCAAACCCATTTCCTGCAAAAATTTCCCTGTTCACTCCTATGACCTCTCACAGCATCACCCTGACTGTACAAAGCTGTCTTCTCCCACTCTGCATATCTCAGCACCCTTGTGTGTTCCCCAAGCAGGTTCCTACAGCAGCTGGGAAGCTCCTCCATAGAGTCCTGGAGTTATTTGGGCAAGAAGGTGAAAATACCAATGATTACAGTCATTCTTCATCACGTGGCACCATGCAGAGCATCCAGGAACCATCCAAGGTTATACAAGAAGAGCACATAGGAACTGCACCCCAGGACGGATCTGTTTGTGTTTCCTATGCACAGCCTCATAGGATGAATAAAATGCTTGCAGATTTGCTGATCAAGGCTGGGTGAAAAGCTTGTCTAGGATGCCATACATGAGCAAGAACTGATGGGCTTTTTTCAGAATAAGACACTTCAGGGCTTAGCTTGGGCCAGGTCCAGCAACCACTCACTGCGTGTCCCAGTCTCTCACATGTTCAAATGTTTAACCAATTTGAAGAAATTAAGTGAAATTGGTTTTCTTTCTTCTTTTTTGCCTTTTTCAAGAAAGGAATCATTTAACTAAAGAAGTCCAAAGTGAAGCTAGGAGGATGTGACTGCTCTCAGAGAGCTCTGGATCCTGGGATAGGGGCGGGGAGGGGCAACAGGATAGCAATGTCTTAATGAAGGTGTTGAAACAACAGGAAGATGTAGGTTTTACATGGAATAAGGTGTGATTTCAACAGCCAAACCTGCTTCAGCCTGGCTCAAGCCATCAGTGCAGCAGAAATACAGATTTAGGGCTGGATCCTCATCTCAGACACTCAGGTTAACATACAGAGAGCCTCCACTGGTTTTAAGCTCTCCTGGATTTACATCTGCAAGAACTACCACAGCCATGGAAAGCTGCAGCTCCTTGGCATTCCTCCAGGTGCCACAACTTCCCCGCAACTTGGCTCAGCCGTAAGTGCTGAATACAAGAAAGCCGTGGCTTGACAGCAACAATCTCCCATCTGCCAACTGGGTAAATTCCCTTGGTTTGCCAGAGGAAGATCTGAAAACCTGCTCAGTTATGGGAGGTAACACGCAGTGCTCGGTATGTCTCCCCAAGGACCACCTGGGATCTACTAGCCCAGGTCATGGCCAAAGGCCCTCCAGCCTCTTCTTTATCCCCAAAGGGCAGCTGGTATCTCATGCCCCAGGAAAGGTGTTGAAATCCCTACAACTTGGAAATCGCTTGACTGTGTGTGGGAACAGCATCCCCCTAATCCAGGCAGCACAGGGCACGTACAGCACGCAGGGCTTAGCAGCCCCCTACCTGCAGCTGTGGCTGATGCGGAGAAACAGATCAGATAACAGTGCTCACAAAGCTTTTTGTCTATATTTTAATGTCATTAAAAAGTGGACAATCTCCTCCTCCATAAAAGCATCGGTTTCCTCTGGGAGCCTTTTGGCTGCTCTGTTGAGCCAGAGCAACCAAAAAGCTGGCTCTGTACCAAACCAGGAGATAGCAACAAAAGTTGTCACAAAATGTGACATTCTGGAAACTCAGCCTGGGGTCTTCAGAGATGGGGCTGAGCTGCAGCCCCTAGAAAGCTGTGAGTCACATATTAAAATGTGGTGACTCCTTTGGTACTGGTGCCATGCAATCCCAGCAGGAAGGACAAGTCATTTTCTTCTCCTCTTGTTTTTCTCCTTTGTTGTGAGTATTTTAGAAACTTAACAGCAAGTATTTTACCACTATTACTTTTTCTTTCCTTTGCAAGAAATGCCTACTGCAGCAGATGAAGCTGGGAATCATCCATAGCTCTTTGCCCGCTGTTATTTTGCCTTTTATGTTTCTTATTTGCCAGTTCTCTAAGGACATGAAGAAGATGGTTATAAAAAAATCCCCTTTTGGTTGAGCACCAGGCATGGCAGGAAGAGACAAGAAGAAAAACTCAGTTTTTGACTTCCGTACTCAGATCTCACCTTATTTTCCCCTTTCTACTGAGGGACTGCATCAGCAGTAAGACAAGCAGGTAGCCAGGAGCTGCCACATACTCCACTTGCCCATGCTAGAGCATCAACACTGTCAAAATCCCAATTATGACACTCCTTCACCTGCTGGCTGCCTTCCCTGAGATGCTGCCCTACAGCTGACCCAGCTACACAGCACTGGTGCCTGCGGAGTCACATTCTGCTCTCAGATACACAACACCCTCAGACTCTGTGAGACATCCCATCTCATCCTCTTCTCACCTCTTGCCAGGCACGTGTGAGACCCAGGGTTTTCCCCAGCCCTTCCCTTTTGCCAATGCCCCCCTTCCTCCATTCCCATTGACTTCCATGATAGACTTCAGATATTTTTGGTACTGGGGGAAAGGAGGGAGAGGAAGAGCCAGGTCTGCTTTGTTTTAATCCACTGCCATTGAATGAGGAGAGGGCTGCAGTGGACATGCCATTGGGAATTGGCTGATCCATCCTCCTATCAAACCCAAGGGTCCCTGTGGAGGAGCTGTCTAGTGAGGCCAGACAGCTCTTGTTATATTTAGGAAGAGCTTCCCCTCCTGTGTTGTCAATTTCATGCAGCAGGAAATCTTTTATTGGATGTTTTATTTAAAAAGAAGAGCACAAAACAACAACAAAAAAAAATCACCTCATTTCCTGGAGTCTTCCTCTCTGCCTCACTTCTTTCTTTCCATTTTCCCTGTTTTTTAGTATTTGTTTCCAGGGCATGACACTAAGCAGCTTTCCCTCTACATCCAGCTCCAATCCTTGGGTGCCAGCATGGACCTCCACTGCACTCACAGCTGCTGCATGGGAGGAATCAAATGCCCCCAGATACTTTCAGCACCTGGAAAATGCTCCAGGGAGCATCCTCATGCAAGTCCTACTCCAATGCCATTCAACATATGAAGCTATCCCACTGACTCTGGCCAGTGTTAGAACTGACCTTTGGGGCACAGCAGGAGCACATGCAGGCTCCTCTTCCACATCCATATGCTCCATCCGGAAACATCAGTTCTCTTTCTATAGGAAGGCAGGTTATCCTGGGGCAGAGGAAGTGTTTCCTCTTCCTGGCAGGATGTTTGCAGTGAGCCCAGAGTGAGGTATGTATAGAAACCTCCTGATGCAGAGATTTCAGTAAACACCTCCCAGCAAACAGCATGGACCAATATTAGCTCTCTTGGAGCAGACAAGAGCCAGCCCCAGGGAAACAGCCAAAGACAAAGGTAAAAATTCCATCCTACCCTCGCCAAAATCAGGCAGAGAGTCCCCTACTAACCACAGTGATCAGTATTTGGAGGGATCCCTATGGGGAGCTCTCATATGTGGGATGCCCTGAATCCAAGGTGCCCAGGTCTGGCCAGAAAGGAGTTTTTATTCTCCACTTCCACTGAATTTTCCTACTGAGTAAGGAAAAGCAAAGTTTAATTTATTTAAATAATTTAAAATTTTTCTGACTCAAAAATTATTTATCCAGAATTTCCCACCTCAGTCTGTTAATACAATTGAGATCTCAGCCCTTCACCTGGATTAATGCATAATTCCTGATGCACGGCTCCTCAAGACAAGCCTCTCTTCCAAGCCTAGATACCAGGCAAGGTACCTGGCTTCAGGGTTCAAAGACAAAACTTTTAAGAAAATCAGCCCTTAAGAAAATTTAGGGATTTGGGAATTTCAACCCAAACGTTGCATGAGGTCATTAGCTAAATCAGAGCTTCACCCTTTTGGTATTCAAATCACAGCCTCCAACACTGCTTGCGTGAAGAGATAAAGTGGTGGCTGAGCAATAAGCTGTTCTGGATGCTGATAAACCCCCCCTTTTAATTGCTTGATGTGATTGCAATTATTTCGTTTGCCTCCATTTCCTTCTCAACACAAATGCAGTCCCCGTGAGATCCAGCACGGTGCAGCTCTAGCATTCTTTCTTGTAATCTTTAGGGATGAGCACCAGGTAGTCAGAGGGGTAAACATGAGCTGTCCATACACTTCAACAAGGCTTGATACCTAGTAAACTAGGTATTTTAGAAATTTTCTGCAACACAAATAAAAAAATAATTTGAAAAATGTCAGGGTTTTTTTTGCGTGAGTAAACCACGCCTACATCTTGTTGCCCTACTGTGGGACATGCCTGAGTGGTGCATAGCTGGTTTTACCACTAATGATGGGTCAGTCCATCAAGGTTTATTTTGATTTTATGACCTTTACGAGAAAGTCTTGTGTAGCAATGATTAAAATAGCAACCGTCTCCTGTTTGTGCTGCAGTGAAACCGTCTGACATCAACACAGACACACCACCAAGATGGAAAACATCACCCTTCCTAATTCATCACATAAACAGTTGGCCTAAGCTCATCAAACCAAGAGGCCTTGGACTGACACAGTGCTTTTGGATCCCCCCACCAAGTCCTGCCCATTCATGCAGAAGACTCAGCAGCATATTTTCCCATAGGGATTTGCAGAGCAGGGTTGGGGAGGATGTCTGCAGTTGTGCCAGAAGCATCCCAGACGTGGTGTGCTTATTGACTGTACCTCTTTTTTCTGCTGAACCTGTCCTCAGGACTGATTCTTGTCATTGCCAGCAGGGAAATGCAGACCGACCAACACAAGCAAAGCCATTCCTGCTGCACAAATGTTGTACCAGTCTCACATGAGCACGGAGCACAGCTCAAGGAAATAAGAGTGAACGGCTGGACTGTGGGAAGGGATGGAAACTTGCTTTGCTAGCCAAAATTTCCAAAACTTTAATAATTATGATGATGTTGATGATGATGATGACAATAGTAATTTTCTTTTTTTCAGGCATCTGATATTCAGAAAGGACCAATCACCTCCTTTGGGAAACCTCCTTGTACCACCTTGAGACCAGCTACTCCTTCCAATCACTGGCAGCTACAAGCTGCAGTTGCTCTACTTGCATTTCTGCTTTTCTTATTCTTTTTTTCTTGGAAACATTCACATGGATGAGGTTTTGTTTGTGGAAAAATTACATCATTTGGGCTGAAGGAGACTTCCTGCTTTTCTTCATCTTACTATCTCATGACTGGTGTCTCTTTGTAACATGCTCACTTCAGTATTTTGGGTTTTGCTCACACATCAGTGAGATGGGTGGAGGGCTGTGGAGGCATGAGTTTGAGGGCATGAGGGCAATGCTGACTTCTTGGCCAAACTCTTTCCTTCTCATTGCTTCCCTCCAGCCTACTGCTTTTGCCAAAACACACAAAATTAAGGGCAGAAGGTTGAAGGGGATATTCCTCAGCCCAAGTCCTACCCAGAATGCCGCCCAACACAAGAAGCCATTCCTTCAACTCTGAGAACGGGTCCTGAGAACTTACAGAAAAACATGAGAAATCCACAACCTCTTGGAAAACTGAGAAACACTGTTTCCAAAGGCTTGGTCTAAAATCCCAGATTTCAAGTCCTCCCAGATTCACAATCATTAGCTCCACCACAAAGACATGCAGGTACCTGGCTCTGAAGGCAGATGAGCTGCAGAGCTAAAGAACTACAAAGGTAATTGGGGACACATTTCAACCTCAGAAAGGCTTTGGGTGCTTACACAGTGCTAATGATAAGATAATTTAGAAATATTTCAACCTGACAACATAACATATCAGCTCTGGCTGCAATTTAGTGCGTGTTATCAGGTTTTTCATTACTTTTCCCTCGCTGTGATGGATTCCAAGCTTGCTGTTATTACAGCCATTACATCCTTGATTTTAATGGCGGGTGCTTGCAGCTGTCACAACGGGCTGAAAATATATTCTTTATGTCAGATAGCACAGGAGACATTTCCTCCTTGAGTCACTGACAGGTCACCTCCCCAAACCAATTAGCTAATTGTCTTGTATCACTCCCTGAAGAGCAAGAGAAATGAGTGACTTGTGAATGAACTCTGCCAATAGAAAACACTTGTTCTCTCTCTCCCTCCCTAATTTAAAAATTTTTTAAATCTTAATTTAATCTGTCAGCCATTACAACAAACAAGGCAGTGTGCCTGCCCATTCCTTGTATTCCAACTCTGCCAGACCATTTTATTTTTTTTTTGTAAATAAAGGGGAATAAAAATTAAGAGCCTTTCTTTCCCAGTATATATAGGCAAGTCACTGCAGCAAAAGTGGGTCATCCACAATCATTGGATCATGCTTGGGTCCTACTCCCAAATCTGCCATCAGCTCTTTCTGGCTTGAACCTGATCCTCAAGAGCTGTCAAGGCTCTTGCATAGTGTAAGGACACACTCATGTCTTCTTCTGCTTCAATCAGCTGTGTTAGAAAGTGTTACTTTACTTGGCAGAACTGCTCCTCAGGCAGAGCCCCCTCTTGGCTGTAGGCTTCACCAGTGTACTGAGCTGTCGCTCTTATTTCTCTGAGCTCTGCAAATGTGATGCAAGTAGGGGAAAATAAAGAAAAAAAAATTGCTCCTCACTGCATATATCAACTGAGTTGCATGTTGTATTTCAGGGAAGACAGAAGGGAGTGGGGCTTTACATACAGAAGCATGGAGAGAGGAGACCCTTTCCCCTGGCACAGACAGGGATGTGAGTGGATCAGGAGAGAAATGCTGGCGTCAGTACACCCATTACAGGGGCAGCCATAGGGGAAATCCTGAATGACAAAACCCCTGTGTGCTGCTGAGCTCCGCAAAGAAGCCCTGTGCCTGCCCAGCCAACACCTCCCCTGTTGCTAGGTGTTACTATAGCATTTAATTTAATTACACTATCGTGGCTGAAATGCTCCAAGAAATCTGAAGTATCTGTTCCAGTTACCAATAAATCACATCTTGACCTTCTACAATCCCCTCTGACCCCATGTGATTCTGCAGTAAGACCCCATAATCACCCTTGTCCAACATGACAGCCCTCTACGGGGGGATGACTGGCTCAGTCAGAGCAGGGGGTGCTTCTTCCTGGGATGTTAATAATGTTTTCTTTCAAACTATCTTCCATAAGGTCTTCCTACACAAACTTCTGAAGTATGTGCTAGGTAACTGTGCAAGGAGATGGGTGTCACTGGGGCAAGACACGTTTAAAACAGCACCAGGAAACACCATTTAAACATAAGGATCATCTTTGTTTCTAACAGTGAGGATGGTCAAACACTGGAGCAGGCTGCTCAAAAAGATTGTGGAGATTCTAAGCAACCTGCACTTGGTAACTCTGCTTTGGGAAAGGGGGTTAAATGAGGTGACTTCCAGAGATCCCTTCCAGCCTCACTGATTCTGGGCTCCAGTGGATGATTCCCTCTCTCATATCCTACATCTTCCATCTGAGCTGCTTTTCCCTTCTGTGCAGCTGCTCAACACCCTCTCATCCTCCAACCCCACAACTCGACAGAGGAGTTGAGACCCTCGGTGGGTCAGGTTTGGGAGGAACCAAATGAAAACAGCAGGTCAGGAGTCAGCATGCCCTTTGTGAAAGCCAGGTATCCTGAAGGTACAAAATGAGCCTGATGCTTTGGTTCTGGCTTCTCCATAATAATAACCTGGGATAATCATGGTTTACCTGAAGCTTTGCCTTACAGGAATGTGAGAAGGATAAAAACAGTAAAGATCTTAATTTACTGAGGCACAACACTAAAGGAGGTGGTAGAAATATATCTCAGACAGAGACGATTAGGACAGGAATGTGACCTGCTCATTCATTTTGCAAGCATTGCTGGACTTGAGATAAAACCTGTAGTCACCACAGCAGAAACACTCCACAGAATGACATTTTCTTTACTGGGTAAAGAGTGGGAGGGGCAATGAAACAAACTGACAGCAAAATAAAGTATGGAGGAAAATGAAAGCAGCAAGAACAAACAGGGAAAAAAAAAACAAGTCCTTACCATCCTAGAAACTCTCCTAACAGCTAAAGATTTTTAATCCTTATTCACACTCAGAAATGTTGAACTTGGTTTTCCACAGCACCCTGACCCCACTGGCAGTGACCCAGCTAGCCATCACTCAAGGGATGCTCATTAATCCAGCATCAGGAGGGTTAAGCACATTAGAAGAACCTGTCTCAACACATCCCTATCCGCAGTCTCTTTTTTCCTTTGGAAAATGCTAAGTCACTCTTTAGCAAGAGGCCAGGCGAGAGGTTGCTTAGGAACTAAATTACTTCTCATTCTTAGACAGTGATGCTGGCTGGCACCCGGGGGTGTGGAGCGTTCAGAGGGGCCGGAGAGCTGAGAAAGCTGCAGGCAAAGGGCTGCAGGGTCATCCCAAAGACCAACATCAGCAGCAATCACTTCTCCCTGCTCCTCCAGACAACCATCCTGGGCTCTGACAGGAAAACCTTGGGTTTGTTCCAAAAAAGGAACCCTAAAAGGCAAGAGATGTCTAAATTAGAAAGATTTTAACACTGTTATAAGAGGTGGTGCACGAGCTCATAGTCAGTGTCAGGGTTTCTGCTGGCACTGTGTCCAATGGGAAGAAGGAGGGATGCTTCAGGAGGAGCAACCTTTCACCCAAGATTTCAAAAACGCTTTCAAGACCAAGATGACACGCTGTCAGCTGTGTCTCCAAGTCACTCACAAGAGCTGCCCTCTTTTAGGTAAAAACAGTGCTGAAGAAGATTTTCCCCTAGCTTTTAGGAGAAGTTAAAAACCTTGTAGAGAGCACAATCACCCTGGAGGAAGCTGCCACTACGGCAGCTTCTCAAAGAGAAGTTGTGTCACTGAGGCTGTCCTGTCCTCATGCCATCTGCCAGGGGGAAGCTATTCCAAGGGAATCACGTGAAGAAAGACTGCTGAGTCAACAGTTCAGACCCAATGAAGCAACAAAAACTGCAGGAAGAAGCCAAATTGCCAGATTTCCACTATGTGTGTTCTCGGGGAAAGAGTTTGACTAAGCCATGCAGGAAAACTCAGAAGTGGCAAGGTAGGGATATGAGAAGTAATATCCCTTTCTCCTCATTTGCTGAGATAGTCCAGCAGCTCGTGTTGACAGCTCTGTTCAAGATTTTACACCATTAGCACTTGATGTAAAACATGCCCAGCTTTCAGACTT
The DNA here is from genome assembly GCA_013389925.1 of Aegithalos caudatus. NCBI lineage: Eukaryota > Metazoa > Chordata > Aves > Passeriformes > Aegithalidae > Aegithalos > Aegithalos caudatus. The sequence goes on from WEIU01008394.1 coordinate 130,379, forward strand.
TGTAAGATAGAGAATCCCAGCAGTTCTCTGGGATACACAGTCTCTGGATGCCCAAGAAAGGAGGTTAGGCTGAGCCAAATGATGAGTAGCTGATAAGGACCTCATTGGCAGGGAGCTGCCAGAGATACACTGTTGCTCCTGAATGATTTTCTGGATGAGCATAACGGAGTTGGATGCCATCTTCTGCCAGATTTCCCATCCATCCACAGAGATCTATTTGAAAATCAGTCTAAACCCATTATCCTCCAAGATGACATCTTGCAGCCACTGAGATTGGACTGGACCATTCCCTGTTAGGTTTTCATGCTAATGCTCAAGTTAGTCCCTTTTACCCCAGATGGGCTTTGTACTCTAGGAGATGGAGTTCCCTAACACTTAAAAAATCCCAAGGACCAAGTTAGACATCGAACGATGCTTTCTGGGAAGGTGATTCACAGATGGTTCTTTTCAGCACCATCAAAAATGACGGAGAGGATGAACACAAAGATAATCAGATAATCACACTATAAAACCAAATAATTGGTTTTCAAAAGACTTGGCACCCTTGCCCCTGTATCCCTGCCCAGAGACCAGCACAGATGTCTATCACTTGGAGGGGACAAGTCTCCATTGCAGGAACCACACTGGCACTCTACATGGATGCAGAGTCTGTCACAAAGTCAGGGCAACCAACCAGACCTTTTCCTACATCAGTTTCTGTATTGTTTTATGGAGTAGTACTCATGGCTGAGTTCAGGATCCAGTAGAGTTTGAGATTAAACATATGTCCTGCAAGCATCCTCTCCCAACCTGTAGAACACAGATGTGGGGAGAAGCACACACTGAAGCAAAGTTATTCCCTAAGGACAAAAACGCAGCTTACCAATCTCAATGAGAAAGAGGTAAACTGGTCCTCTCTCCAGTAGTCCCACTGCCTCCCTCCTGAATTCCTGTGGACCATGGATTCACGTGAGACCCCAGATTCATGTGAGACTTTTTTTATGCCAGGGTAACCCAAGCACCTCAGGCCAGTTCCACAGAAGGAACAAGAGAAATTGCAAAGTTCCCAGGACACAACCAGCTGCAGTAGCTACAAATCAGCTCATGGGATGTCCTACTCTGGCCATGGCTCATGCACGTAAACGCCTCAGCTCTCCTCTCCCACGTGTGGGTATCACAGCAGTCTTGTGGACAGAGCCTCCCAGACAGAGATGTGAGTTGCATGCCTGTAGTGTGATCAAATCGAGATGAGTCAGTTCACTATTAAATTCTCATTTAGTGCCTTTGTATCAGCTCCCAGCAAGAAAACAAAATAACTGTCTAGAGAAAGAGCCCAAGGAGAATTCAGCTGGCTACAGCAGGTGCTTGAAACTCTGTGCAATATGCCAGCTTGCAACCCTTGTCTCCATCTTTATCTAGGTCACGGATTTTTTGGCCAAGGCAGTACAGATGCCAGGGACTAGTAGATGGAACAGTGGTTCTACATCACTACCTTCCAGAGCAGTACCCTCCAGCTCACTTCACTCAGGTCCATCATACCTTCTGGAGATGTAAGCAGGAACCCTCCAGGCTCCTGCATGGTATGGGTTTAATTTCACAAGATGGTTGGATCAGCGAATAGTCTCCATGTTATAACGAAAAAAATAAAGCCAGAAGGCAACCACCTTCCACACTGCAAATCCTCTGCCCCATACCAGGGCACTCATAATACTCTGTTTTATTCCAAAATTGCTAAATCCTGTAGTTCCCTCTTTTGCCCTACAGTCCTCCTTCCTGGCAGCTGTCTCAGCATGCTCAGGAGTTCCATCTAAAATATTTTGACAACCCCCATCTTGCTTCCAGCCAAGCTTCACAGCTCCTCCTTGGAATGCACCATCCCAGGGTAGACAAATCCACATGCATTATTCCTAGTACACATCCCCATGGGGTGAGAGGGGATTTATTTCTCACCCCATTGCCCCTGCACAAATACAAGAAGGGGCTTAGCACAGATTTGACTTGGACCTCAGTGCCTGCAAACAACTTCACCAAAACATGCTGTACCATTGTCTTCTCTTCAACAATTCTGCTGATCTCAGTTCATGAAGAAGGGTGGAAATCATCTGCCCAGACTTCCAAACTGTTCCCCAAACAACCCCCTTCCCCTCTGCCTGCCAAAGGCAGCTCACATCTGCAGAGCTGCATTTGCTGTGCTGACAGCCAGCATACCCACCCTGCTCCCCCCAAAGGGCATGGGAAAAGGCAGCGGGGATGGCGCACAAAAATGCGCAGATGGGAACGTGGCAGGGGAAGGAGTGGGAGACTTTGACCTGCAATTTGTTTGCTCAGCATTTCATCTCTGGATGAAGCAATGTTTCATTTGTGGAGGGTAGGAGAGAGCAGCCTGTGTGCAAGAATAAATTTGGGATAGGGGGAGGGGGACAGCTCTCTGCTCCCCAGTTTTATAGTCCAGGAGCTAAGTTTTCTTGCCTCTTGTCCCTTTCTTCCCTACAGTAACCAAGTCATTGGGACAAGAAAAGAGGACACAGTGTGATACTGTAGCCCACTTTCTCATTCAGGGACTTTTTGTGGTCATGAGAAGAGAGGATGGATGGTCATGCTGGTGACAACGGTAGCTTAAGATAGGGATTTTACATGAGGATTTGAAAGGCTCCCTAAGAGTTTGCCACCTTTACACTCATTCATCCAAAGTAGGATGAGAACTTGCATCAGGCAGAAAAGATTTCCCTGTCTTGTATTTACTCAGCCCTGTGTCCATCTGAAAGGTATCACCCCCATCCTCCTCACACGATTCCCAAGCTCTCAGATATGTTTAAAAAAAAGAAGGGGAAAAAAAAACTCCCAAACCACCACTGAGCAAGCAACACACTACACAGACACATGTTTTTGTGCTCACTTGAGCTAAACCTCCTCCACAATTTTTCCTTTCGCCAAATGATTCTGAGTGGGAGCACTGGAAAAATAAACTCCCCTGGCGCGGTGGGATGCAGGCGGGTGGCCAGGCTGAGCTGCATCCCGGGGGTTCACAGCCACGGGCAAACCCCTGGGAGCCCCTTCCCAGTCCTCTCTGCAGCACAGGCTGTCAGCTGGGAGACATTTACTGGGAACAAGTGCCTATTGTCCCCCGTCAAAACTGAGAGGCAGCTTGGTGGGATAAAAATATAATCAAGTGGAGTTTCAGCCTTCCTTTTTGTCCTCTTGGCTTTGTTCTTACTCTCAAGTCTGCATAAAGCTGTGGCATTGGTCTTTCTTCCTGCCTTGCTTTTAAATCTAGATAGGCAGCTTTGAAATGACACCTTGAGAAAATTATTATCATTATCATCTCCAGGAACAGGTCTCTCCTATTATTACTATTATTTTTCCCTTCTTTGCTTTGCAGCACTGCTCCAGCCCACAGCAGGCTGGGGGTTTGGGATAGCATAATGGGCAGGGTTGCAAGACTGAAGGTGGCAGGAAAGCTGTCAGGTTTTCTGGAATAAAGACCTGGGTAGTACCTGGTTTCCAGGGCACAGCTGAAGTAGCTCAAAGCAAGCATGTGGCAAAGATTTCAAGGTCCATACTGCCTCTTAGGAAGAAATCACGGGCAGCTCTGTCAGGGTATGCCTGCAGCTGATGCCCATCTGGTTTCTTTGGTGCCTCTGATTCCCCATGTGGAATAAATACACCAATTTCTCCAAGGCAACAGCTCCTGTGATCCTTGCGTGCCATTTGTTGCACATATGCCAACTAATAATAATAAATATGCTAACACTATTGCTGGAAGGATACACAGAGCAAGAAAAAACAAACAACACTTAGGAAGGACAAGGAGAATAAAAGACGGCAAAGGAAAGCAGTAGCATGGAGTTAATGATCTGAGATCAAACTGGAGGAACTAATAGCCCTTTTTTCACAACCTAGTTATGTGTATGAATATTGAAAACTTTCTTCATAATCCTCCAGCAGGGAAACACACAGCAAGTCTAACAAGTAAAGAAAAAAATTAGCAGCTGCTTCCCCTAGGAAAATGGGGACATCGGTAGAAGCTGGTTCATAAATTTGCCACAAGGATAAAAAACCCCTATTATTTCTAAAATCCTGCTGCAGGATGAAAGAGGGTCCTGAACATGCATGAAACCCCTGCATTCCCAGAGGCCAAATTCTACTCAGGCTCCACAGCATCTGCCCTATCCTTGTCTCCCCACAGCTCTCTCCCCAACTGCCTGGGAACAGTGGTGGTCAAACACTCTGCAACACATATGCACCTTGGAGCCATTTCCAGCCAGATGAGGACCCCACACATATACCAACTGGTTTTACTTCCAGCAGACAAGGCCTTCCCCACTTTAGAAAATAAACCCATAAAGTTGATTCAGCATGTCCCAAGAAGTTGGATGAATCCATCCAAGAGGACTGGTACTGCCTGGTGTTTCATCCTCTGTACCGCTCAGTCCTGAAGTTGGACAAGGCATGCAGTTGAGGACCAGCTGCCACATGCAGACTGCCACCCTGACCTTGCTCCAAAGCATCTGCACTTTCAATCAGTCCTCCTTACAGCTGGCTCCTTTTATTTTTATGGTGTCTATCATCAAAGAAGCCTCATTAATGCAGCAGGAAGACGAGGTTCACCTTAATTTTGTTTACTGCTGTGAACCAGCAAATCTTAAGTTGCACAGAAGGAGCTGAGGCTTTGGGAGCATCCTTGGGCCAATTCTGCCCAAAGCACGTCCCAAGGAATCCGCAGGAGCAGGCAGAGTCTCCAATTCATTTGGGGAAGACATTAACAAGCTCCTTTTGCCTTAGAACAAGCAATCAAGGCAAGGTTGGATGGGATCTGAGCAACCTGGTGCAGTGGAAGGTGTCCCTGGCCACAGCAGGCAGCTGGAACTAGATGATGTTCAAGGTTCCTTCTGACCCAAACCAATCTGTGATTCTATGATACCATAAGGTGCTGCTCTGACAGCGATACTCATCTGTTGATGATATTCCACCACTGGAGGTATGTGTGGTGATTTCCACACAGAGTGAAAAGACAGATAACATGAAGGCTGGTCTCTGGGAAAGCTGATGCAGAAACCAGACTCACTGGACAGAAAAGCACCACTGCTGCTTGGCTGGAATAAGTCAGAGTTGTGGGGTCTCTGGAGGCATCTCTGCTTTCCTGGGAAGGCCAGTGTTTAAAAAATTAAAAAGCAGGCACAGCAGTTCTGAGATCCCCAGGACTTTCAGAGCTTTTTTGAATGGTCTTCACTGCAAATACGACTTTCTGAACTTTTTTGGGTACCACTACATAAATGATTTTTAGCTGCAAAACTTTATGGTTACAGACCCAAATTCTGATCGTTGTGGCAAAGAACAGGATTTACCACATATGATTGCAACTGCGGTTTGTGTTTGTACAGGACCACAAGACCACCACCTTCACATTTTCAAAGGATCATTCACAGGTCACAGCAATTAATGATTTGGACATGAAGCTTTTCTGAGGTGCAGGCTGAACTGACCCAAGGAAATCAGCCTCACCTCTACTCCCAGCATGTTGCAGCCATGTGGCACTTGCTAGATTTACTCTCCTGACAGTAGAGATTTGGTTCAGTTTAGTAAATCTAAGCTTGACAGAGTGATCTGTCCTCCATATCCTTGTTATCCCCAGGCCAAGAAAATGACTGGGAGTACCTGCTCCTCATGATGCAGCTGGAAGCTCCAGCAAAGTCCCTGCGAGCCCATGCCACCAATAACCATGTCATGATCCCCATCCATTCCATGGATGCTCACAGGACTCTCTTGCCCATTAAAAATATACTTTTTAGACTGAGACCCCCACACAACACCACACAGACTGCAATTTCTCACACTACCACATGCTTCACTGGCTGCTACAGAATAGCTGAAAGTATTTGAAAACAGCAATTAAGCATTTCTGAAGTTTGGCAGTGGGTTTTATGTCAGCCTGGAACTGAGAACTGGTATCCAAAAGTTATCACTTGATTTATTTCAAGGAGAAGAAAGGAAATTATGGAGGACACATAGGTTATGGACAGCATGCAAACTATAGGCAGAGCTGGACCACAATCCCAATATTGCCCTGGCACTGATACTCACCTGTTGAGGAAATCTGTCCAATATTGGAGGGAAATGTGGTGAATTTTATGCAAAATGGAAGTGAAGGATGGAGCAACTTGAAGGCTGGCTGAGCCATTTTCAGCTTAGAAGCAAACTCACAGTTGCATGCAACAGGCAATAAACTCAATCTGCTAAGACAAGACAGGCCGTGTAAACTGAAAATGCCACCAGCAAGCAAACTCCAGCCCGGAGGCCCCTCTTGCTGGTCTTAAGTTTAAAAACAACAACTGAATTTTGAAACCTCATTTGCTTCAGTGCTCTAGGACCTGGCTTTTTATTATGAAATGTTAGAAAAGGGCAGGAAAATATAAAAAACATAATCAGCCTTCCTTTTTGTTTAATAACAGCCCCCAAACCACTCAAAGTACTTGAAACTGGTGAGATAACTCCTGATTTCAGAGAGGGCGGGTGTGGGTGGCACCTCCCGGCACGGGAGGGGACGTTTGCATTGGCAGCAGAAGCAGAAAGCCTCCACACAACCTAGGGAAAAGGGAAAAAATGAAAGAAAGAAATAAAGAAAAAAAATCCACCCAGCAAATAAACAAAAGCATTCCTAATAAACTGGAAATGTCTGTCATACTACATCAGGGATCACAAGATCGAGCCCAGAAAGGTCCAAGTGGCAAGAACATGCTGTTAAAAACAGATGGGAAAAACAAGCAGGGAAAAAGGTTGAGACTGTGTTTCTAAACTTTTGTTCCCAACATGGCTTTTAGAGCTGGTGCTGGTGTGGCTGGGGAGACAGTGGGGTGACTTACCAGCTGTCTGCATCATCCCAGTGGTCCCTGTGGAAACTTTATAAGCAGGAGGATGCAGGAAAGAGTTTTACACTAGAATTCCTACTAAACAACTTTGGAAATGTAGTTTTTTTCTGGCTTTCTAAGCGCAGGCTCACCACATGTGGAGTCAGGTTAATAATATCACTTTAAAATTTTAGCCTTGGTTTTGTGGAGTCCTGTTTGGAATGGGATTTGCTCCTCACAGCATGGCTCTGTCCAGGAAGAGGTTGAGGCTGGGTTTCTGGGATGGCCATGTCAGCCTTTCTGTGCTCATTCCTAGTCATCTTAAGATGGACTTACAGAGGCAGGTCCACTCAGTGCCATAAAACCAGGTGCTCAGTGACCAAAGGACAAGTCACGTGCTAGGAAAAGTGTGTTCCTGCTGACAACCCCCTAAAGGTTACACATTCCATTAAAAGGAGAAAGGAAGACTAAAATAAAATGGACAGTCGAGGGTACCAAAATGCAGCCTGCAGAAAGCTGTGCGGAGGAAACCTCTGTGCCTGCCACCTCTATAGAGGTCCCAAAGGCAACTGGAGATGAAGCTCCTGACGACAAACTCCTAAGATATACCAGATGGTACCAGCTATTCCCTGAGATGTTCCTGATGAGGCCTTTCAATGTAACAAAATAACAAAAATTTATTGTTCTAGAGGACTTTTTTTAATGTAACTGTGTGTCCTGAGCACATGAAGACAGAGCTGGAGCCAATACAGCTCTGCATGCACAGGGACGTGTTTGGGGTCCACAATTTTCAGAAGCATTCAAGCCAAGATTTGTTATTCAGAGAAAGAGGGTCTAGCCTGGAAGAACTCAAATACTTTTGAGCTGCAACACCTGGAAGATCTCAGAAGTATTTGTAAATATTGGGGTTTGGCTCAAGTGCCTTTTTATGCAGGAAGAGCGTGGGGGAGAACACTTTTTTAAGCACAAACCAAATGCTGTTCTGAAATTTAACAAGTTCTACTGATTTCCTCTATTATTTTGCATTCCTTCATGCTTTAGGCTCCAGAAGATGCCTAAATATCCAAGTGCATAGGCTGCCAGCACAGCTTTTCCAGCCCAGCAGGAAGTAGGAGATATCTTCGGGGAGAGCCTATTTTTGGAGAGCTATCCAATTCCAAACTAAGCCTTCAAACTTTTTGTTGTTATTATGTGGATTAAGACAGCAAAGTGGGAGAGCTGAGGCATTCCCACAGATCACATTGCTCACACTCCTTGTTCTCAGTGGTGGAAGTGGGGTTTTGTATGGATGCAGGACGTGGCTGGAAGGGCTAAGGTCCTGGGGGTTTGTGGAGGTCCTGAGCAGATATGTGGGCACCTGGACACTTGGACACCGTTGTGTTTAAATTTCAAAAACCTCCTCTTAATTCTGAACAACTTATCCTGTGTGAAGCCAAGATGGATGGAGAAGACTATTTTCTCTTTTACCCAAAACACTCCAAGGGAAAAACATGTATATAACAAATAATTGCATTACAATAGCTTTTCACATTACCCAACATGTCTGTAGAACCAGCAGCCAAAAGCAGGACACCCCAGAGCCCCCCTGCTGAACAACTAGATTACACTAAATTAATTGCAACATCCAGTGTTGGGTTTTTATTTCCTTTTACAACTTCAATTTTATACGTTAAAAAACATTTAATAGCCATCCCTCAGCTTATTCCTTAAGATTAATAAATCAAAACAGAAACACTGGGGAGTATGCAACAACAACAACAAAAAATACTAAAACCCCCTTGGCTGAATTTAATTTCTATTAGAATCCTTAGTCATGATGGAAATGTATTTATAACCACAAACCTCCACTAAATTACCTTAACAGCCTCTAGCTGTTGTGCTGATGGCCGAAACAGCACAGTAAATTACTGTCTCACCGTACAAAATTATACACATCGCTATTACACCATGTTTCAGTCCCTTCAGCCTCTCAAAAGCAGAGCAAATTTATTCTTATTACCCAACCGAGCTCACCCACCAGCACACACATGTGCCCTGCCACGTGTGTACTCCCAAAACAGAGTAAATCCACTGATTTTGGCACAAACGCTCTGCCCAGCACACAACAACCACTCACCTTTTCCCCCTCCTTTCCCATGTCTGACTGACTTTCTGTTCATCAGGTTTTCCTGTCTGGCAGCTGGACTGAGTTTTTAAACAGGCTGAATTCACTCCTAACCTTATCCAATGAACTTCATTGCAAGGCACGTGCAAGCGAACTTGGCTCAGGAAACTTGGGATTTCTCAGCACGAGACTGCAGGGACTGAGCATGCTGGGACGAAGCTTAGAAATGGGAAGATGAAGATGAGACTGAAGGATGTTGGTGCCTGGTTCCCAACTCTCTGATAAACTTGTTGCAAGCCCTGAAATATCCCATTAGTACCTCTACACTGTAATTTCCTACTTATAAGGCAGGGCCAATAAAGATCCAACAGTCTGGTAAGCAACCTGGTAGCCTAGAGGCGTAAAGGTTGGAAACTCACTCAGCATCCAACCTCTTGTGCCAACTCTTTGCTCTGTTGGATGTGCAAAGCTAAAATAATTCGTGCTTACAACCCATCTCAGTGTTATAATGCCAAGACCCTGGAATATTCAGAGTAGGCGTATGAGTATTAGTGAAAGTTCAAAGTGCAAGGACCAAAACTTGCGGGAAAAAAACGAACCCAAGCCCAGGCCTCACCACGGGGCTTTGGGGACAAAAAGGATAAAGGTGGGAAATGGAAGAAGCAGATATAATATCCAGGAATATACACTGAACAGTGATGAATGCCTGAGTTACAACTTGAAGAGTACCACAGCCATTTCTGACCGTGCTTTGGTGTCTCGTTTTCTGGCAAACCAGTATTTTGTTGGGGCTTTTTTTTTGTTTGGTTTGCATGGGGTTCTTTTTTTGTTTTGTTTTTAAATATATATAACAAGTCAGAAGTCTCCCACGCTTTGAGAGAAAGAAATCCAAGGTTTTGACCAGGATCTTCCACACTGACAAAGAAGAGTTGAACCATGCCTAAATTACAGCTGACTTGGCAGCAATGTGCACAGCAGAGGGGAACACATAAACCCCAAACGTGTCATTCTGGCTTCTCACCTTCCTCCACAACCTGAGCTATGGTTGGTTAGTGGGAGGCTCCAGGTACAAAGAAATGCAAAGAACAGGCTTTAAAAGCTCTTCTTAATTACAAATGCAAATCTTGAAGTTGTCCTTCCCAAGTGGTATTCAACAACTCAATTCTATCTGAAATTCCAAGCGTGTCAGAGCAGCAGGTCCACACTTCACCCCACAAGCCTTAATGACAACGTTTAACAGCACTGAGCTGGTCGTGGCAGACTCTCCCAAGAAGCAGGCTGGACAGAGAAAAACCACCAACAGAATATTGTCATGAAACACTGTACTTAACCAAGAACTCATAAAAAAGCCTCATGAACAACCTACACATTGCACAGTTCAGGATTTGCTCTATGTCCCTTTTTCAGTTCCAGCCCAGAGCAATGCATGAGGCCCAAGACAAAAACTCATTGTCAACTCCCTGTGAACATCTAACACACACTCCTGAGCACACAGTATTTTGTGAAGCACTGTCCATGACACCAACCTGTAACACAGTCTGCCTTCTGCTGCACGTGAGGCACCTTCAGTATTAAAAAAAAACCCAAACAAATAAACCTTGCAGGCAACCTTTTTATCTACACGTGACTTTGTCTTCAAATCTTGCTCCTCAGTGCACCTCACTGTGACAGCACATGATACATCAGCCTATCTGCATGCCAGCTGGCTGTACTGATTTGATGCTAAAAAGAGTGTATTGATTGATTCCCAGTCGAAGCCTCAGCCAACATGTTTTGCGAGTGTTTGAGACAACGGCCTGATCCCTTCAGGCCCTCCCTCCCTCGGGTTGTCTTTGAAGGGAGTGTAAGGCAGTGGCTGAAAACGGCTTTGGGAGCAACTCTGGCTATGGTGCTGGATCTGGCTAGTGTTGGACCAATGCACACCCCATTACAGGTGGAAACTCACTAAAAAGGAAAGAGGAGAGAGCCTCATCTCTTGGAAAGACCCACCTTCAACTGTTTGACTGCTTTAAACCTCAAAACAACAATTTTGTTCCTTTCCAGTGTTTTCTTCACGCTATCAACTTCTAAAATTGCAGCTATTCACATTATTCGTATTTCATCTACTTTATAAGGTGCAAATTCAGAGTTGGTAGGAGGAGGCAGCTTCTCCCCCCTCGCACATCAACAGCAGAGGCAGAACTTACTGAAGGATGGGGAAACAAAAAGATCTTACAGGCTTTAACATCTGTGACCTGCTCCCCTTCTACATTTGATGCCAAGGGATCAGACACATTGGGTCACCTCTCCCAAGCACAAATCTCACCTCTCCAAGAGTGGGTTCCAAGATGGGATGGGCCATCACCCTCTTTGGTGATGTGCCAAACACTTTGGGCCACTTCCCAAAGAAGGATCCTGGGGTGCTCATGCTCCCATGAGCCAAGCTGAAATGTTGTCCCCCACCTCTGCATGGACAGCAGCTCTGAGGACTTTTACCAGGGCACTTTCTTGTTCACTTTCCATGGAAGGTGGCTGTCCTTCACTGCTTTGGAGGCCTGTTGTATAAAACTTTCCCAGGCTCCTAATCACTCTCATCACCCTTCTCCAAAGACGCTGGTGTCAGGGGTCCCACCCACACACACATTGCTTCAGGATAAAGTCCTGATCGCTGGCAGAAAAACTTCCTGCTCCCTGTCCTGCCTCACTCCATGCACACAGAGGGCTCAGAGAAGGACCTGAACAGATAAAGCTTAGTTAAAACCTCAACTGGCAATTTTGAAGGCTTGAGCGGGGACCAGCCTACTTTTCTCAGCATCTCCTTCTGGTCAGGACAGCTAAAAGGACCCCTGTCAGTCTGTAAATCCTGTATCTTCTGCATCTCTTCTTTTTTTTTTTTCCTTTCAGTTCTATTATTTATTTATTCCCCCCCCTCAAAGGCTTCAAGGAGCCACGATCACAGAGTGCCCACTGTCTGCATGGCTGCCCCTATGGATAACATAAGGCCATGCTGGAGGTATGCTCAGCTGCCAGCTCTGCGCCCCTCTTTCCTGCCACCCTGGCCCTGTGCCCTGACCCCCAAAACAATGAGCTCTTCTGTTCCCCACAGCCCACTGGAAACTCCAGCCTGACATTACGTGTGGTGGTCAGTGGGCGAGGCAGGCAGGGAAGGAGAGACAGGGGGAGAACACAAGCCTCAAGTCATCGATTCTTCTTGGGTCAAAGCAAAAGAGGTTTTCCAGGGAGCTTCCTATCTGGAGGGAGCTATTTGGGAATAACACAGTGACCCAGAATCAAAGGAGCTGTGTGCAGTGTTGATGGCATGGAAGTGGAGCGATTGTTTTATGCTGTCAATCAGCCAGAAGGGGCATTTACAGAGGGGCATTTATGGAAGGGGCATGGAGAAGAAAAGGCTCTGGGGAGACCTCATTGTCGCCTTCCAGTACTTAAAAGGGAGATTATAAAAAAGAAGAAGAGTTTGTTTTTACACAGAGAGGTAGTATAGTAAAAGGGGGAAGAGTTTTAAACTAAAAGAGGAGCGATTTAGATTAGACATTAGGAAGAAATTCTTAACTGTGAGGGTGGTGAGGCACTGGAACAGGTTGCTCAAAGAAGCTGGGGATGCTCCATCCCTGGAAGTGTTCAAGGCTAAGCTGGAAGAGCTCTGAGCAACCTGGTCTAGTGGACCAGGTGTCCCTGCCGACGGCAGGGGGTTGGGACTAGGTGATCCTTAAGGTTGCTTCAAATCCAAACCACTGCGATTCCATGATTCTATGGTTTATTGTGCTTACCCCTTCCTGTGCTGGATGGCTCTTAAACACAGTGCCTGTGGGCAAGCAGAGTGAGAAGAAAGGAGATCTGGAGTTGTTGATGTGGCCTGTACAGAAGTGGTAAGGGAGACTTTTAAATGTAGAGGCAACCACCAAAACCCTGAGCTGAATTGCACAGCCAACCTTCCCTTTTCCATGGGGCACAGTTTCAAGCCAAGAGCATCCAGAGAGCAGTAAAACCACATATTTCCCCCTACAAATAAGCAAAAAAAAAATTAAAAAGCCAAAAGGTCCTTAAATAACTATGTGGATGAAGATCTGAAGAACAGATTGGTAGAAATGACTAACAACCCCCTTACTGAAATTATTATAAGATTTAAAAAAATGGAGACAAATGAAAGCATTGCCCAGCTCAACAGCAGCACACGGTACCAAAGCTCCCATGTACCTGCAACATAGCTCTTCAAAGCTGAAAGTTTAAAAGATACCCCAGTGCCACCAACAGAGAGGAGAGAAATGAAGGCTTACTAGTCACTTTTGGAAACAAGACATAATCCCTGCTTGGATATTATGTTAAGTGGCCAGAAAGTGGATTTAGCAAGTCAGCTTGCAACTTTTGGCAGCCACATGAAAGTCCATTGGCTTGTTCTGAAGATCAGTGAGGAACCAGAATGGGCGAGGCAGCAGCTGGGATCATCAGCAAAACTTAATCACTGAAAATCCACAAAATTCAGGAGACTGCAAATCTTTGACTCAGAATGTTATTTCCATCTTACCATATGGATGCGGGACCTGGAACTCCACCAAAGAAATGTCTAAATGCCTTCCAAAGCAAACGCCTTTGGAAAATACCAGGTTTAAATGGAATAAGATGCATAACAAGTACTGAAATGCTATTAGGACAGTATCTTCGATCCAGAAGACATGATGGAAGTAGTGTGGATGCATCCAAAAGGCGTGGGCAAGCAAAAGAAAGAATAAATAATAATTTAAGAAGAACAACAGAAAGATCACTCAGTCAACAGATTTCCATTTCTGTCAATAGATTATTATTTCTGTAATAGAGAGAAAAAACATACAGCATTTAAAAATTCAAAGGCCATGTGGAGTCTGGAGTAGGCAGAGACAGAAAAGCTCTTGAAGCAACAGAAAAGAAGAAGCAAACTGAACACTTAATACAGAAATGTCTAAGAGCTGTTCCCAACTGGTCCTATCTCAAAATCAGATTTAAACTCTAAATAAAAATGTCCAATTTCTGGTCCAAGAGAGAACTTCCTACCCTGAACACACATCATTTTGGGGTGAGAATATTCACATTTGGATGGAGAAGTTCATTTCTAGGTATTAGTGTAATGCAGACAACCAGAGTGATGTAAGATTTCCCAGATCAGAACCTTCTCCAGGAAAAGTGCACAAGAACTCAGAAAAAAAATAGGAACCAAATATGAAAATGCAAATCCAGAGATGAAATCAGCTTCCCCCTTTCCCCCCCAGGTTGCTGGATTTAGTCCAGATTCACTGGAGAAACAGTCACCGCTGGCTATCTAACACAGCAAGAAACATATGCTTCCAGCACTCATTTTCCTCCTGTCCTTTAAAGGCACAGCTTGCAGGCTAAAGACAGCTAAGAACAATTTTTTTGACCAAAGCTGCTTTTTAAATATTTTTTAAAAATTCTATTTAAACACAGCACATATTTAAATTGCAGTATGACTGAATATGATTGATGACATCTGTACGATGGCACTGTGCAGGCTCGCACGCTGACCTTGAGGAAATCCTCTTTGTGCATTTGCAAGGTCGTGGCAGGCATGCCTTGGTGCAACTGTGTATGCCTGGCAGCATGCAAATGGTTTGAATCTCTTCTTAAGGTCTCAGGTCTGTTTTCTGTGATGAATATTTGCTTTTTCTGTCACTAATCACAAATAAGAAAGAAAAGTGATCATAGAATCAGCAAAGATCTGAGCTGAAAGGGACCCACAGGGATCACTGAAGTCCAACTCCTGGCCCTGCACAGGACACCCCAAGAGTCACACTCTGTGCCTGAGAGCATTGTACAAATGCCTCTTGAACTCTGCCAAGCTTGGTGCTGGGACCACTTCCCTGGAAAGCCTGTTCCAGTGCCCAATCACCCACTGGGTGAAGAATCCCTTCCTAATACCCAGCCTAAACTTTCCCTGACACAGCTTCATGCCATTCACTCTGTTGTGTCACTGGTCACCACAGAATAGATCAGTGCCTGCCCCTCTGCTTCCACAGCAGTTGCAGACCACAGTGAAGTTTCCCCTCAGTCTCCTGTTCTCCAGGCTGAACAGATCAAGTGCTCTCAGCTGCTCTTTTTAAGGTTTCCCCTCCAGAGCCTTCACCATTTTTGTGGCCCTCCTCTGGATGCTCTCTAACAGCTTTGTACCTTTCATGCACTGTAGCACCCAAAACAGCTCCCAGCCCTGAAGGTGAGACTGCCCCAGGGCAGAGTAGAGAAGGAAAAACCCCTCCCTTGCCTGGCTGTGCATCAGGATGCTGTGCCTCATGCACCCCAGGACACAGCTGCCCCTCCTGGCTGCCTGGACACTGACTCACATTCAGCTTGCTATCCACCAAGACCCCAGGTCCCTTTCCATGGCACTGCTCTCCAGAATTTCATTCTCCTGGCTGCCTGTACATCCAGGGTTTCCCCATGACAGGTGCAGAATCCGGTACTTTCCCTTGTTAAACTTCATATGGCTGGTGATTGCCCAGACCTCTAATTTGTCCAGATCTCTCTGGAGGGCCTTTCTGCCTTGGAGGGAGTCAACAGCTCCTCCCAACTTATTATCATCAACATACTTCTCTAGTATTCCTTTGAGTCCTGTCCACAAGTAATTTTTTAAGATGTTGAAGACCACTGGTCCTAAGAGTGAGTCTTGCAGAACCCCACTAAAGATCAGTCACCAGCCATGCTCAACACTGGCTCCATCTATAGAGCCTCCCACATTCATTGCTAATTTGCTGTGGTTTAACCCATGATAACCACATGATAACCACAAAGATGGTTTCACTTGGCAGCAAGGTGGAGAAGCTATGCAGAATGGCAGCAAAATGTCTTTCAGCTCTACCGCTGTTCTACAGGCACCCTGAAGTAAATAAAAATTTCTCTCTCATTTCTTCCACCTCCTGAGATACATTTTGTCACCACCGTAAGGTGCTGAAAGATCCACCTAAGCATTATGATCGGAAAGTGAGACTAAAGACTTTAAAGGAATACTGAAAGGAAGGGTCATTTATATTAAAAGCAGTAATTTCCAAACCTTTTGGATCAACTCATCTCAGAGAGATCCCTTGATGACCTTGGCATCCTCATCATCCAAATCTGATAGGTGTATTATGTACTTCCCTGGACCAGCTGCAATCTGTTTCCACAGCTTCACACATCCTCGGCAGCTTGCGAGCAGCTCAGAAGCCCCTGGCTCAGGTAGAAACCATAAAGCCAAGGTGAGTTTCCAGCTGTGGGAATGACCCTGAGCACAAGTGCAGCCAAATCACTGACTTGCTCCATGCCTTGGTTTTCCCATCAGACCAGAACTTTCAGGACAGATCTCCCCAAGCACAGCCCATGGAGCCCCAGTCGCCTCAGCTGCTACTGTAATACAGATAAATAGTATTTCTTCTGCCTTTGAGTCACTACTATAAATTATGTGCTTCGGTCTGGTAAACACTTTTGCATCATGTCTTCCATCTGATAGCTGCTAAAAGAAAAAGGAAAAAAAACTGTTTCAGTATCACTTCTGCTCTCTGAGAAACAAAGCCAGCCTCCTCACACACTTTCCTTAAGTATTGTTTGTCTTCCTTAAGTTCAACCTGTGCTTTGCCACCATCAATCTTCTACATCCACAGTGGGCTGCCAGGACAATCAGCCAACTCTGAAGTCATGACAGATAGCTGAGGATTCACTCAAGCTGTCTTAGCAAAGCCAGAGTTCCAGGAAAATACACCAAATTCACCCCCACACAACACACGGACTCCTTACCTCTGTGAGCATGTCCACCTCAATTGATGCAATGCCTCAGAACATGCACAGGTTAGTCCTGACCAAACCAGTTTTGGTTTCAGCAGCTGAAAAGCTGCCCCAGCAAGTGTGTTGGCAGCAAACAAAACAAAGACTGTCCACCTTCACAGAGAGCTGGGCACCACAGCTCTGCTGCTTCTGAGATTTGTGGCTCCACATTGTACCTTACAGAGGTGTAAGAAATGTTGAGTTAGAGGCACCTTGTGAGGCTTCTAGTCCAGCCTGGCATTTGAGGTGTCACTAGATCAGGTCAGCTGGAATTTTCTCTAGCCAAGTCTTGAAAGCCTCCAAAGACTGAGACCCTTGCAGCCTCTGTGGGAACCTGCTCTTTTACACCACGATAGGTTTTCCTAAGACCCAGCCTGAACCTACAAAGCTGGATGGTGGTTGTTGCTCCTTATTTTGTCACCTTCTACAATCACAAAGAGTTTGACTCCATCGTTCCCACAACCATCCTTCAAGTATCTGCCTGCTACTAGATCACAATTATCATGATGACAATATATCACCACTGTTTCCAGAAAATGCTACAGTGGGCAAAGTAATGCAGCCCCATACTCAAAAAAATTACCCCAAAAGGAGCTTGTAGGGAAGAGGTTGTGTGTTTTGACTCATCAGCAATGATGCAGCAGAGAAACAAGTTAGAGAGTGGGACCTTTGTGCAGCATTGCATAAGAGAGCTGGTGTAGCAGGAGTGTTGGCAGGCACTGCCTTTGCAAGCAAAATGCACCCCCTGACCTGCAAAACCTTCTCTGGTGGAGCAAGTGTTCATCCCTCCTCTGAATCATGGGGCAGATGACAATAGCTAAAATATATGATGGTCTTTTGGAATCAAGCTGGGAGATTACATGGGAGGAGCAGGGTGCAGCAAGGCAGTTTGACAGATGGAATAAATGCCAACTCACGGAGTTCAGTGCAGCCAAAACTTTCTACAAAGGAACTTGTCAGGGGACTTCCCTGAGTCCCATCAGGAGATCCAGGTGATATAATTGGTACCCTTAAGCCTCTTAGCTATCCCTCCCTTCATCCAGGCTCAAAATCCATAAATTCATCTAGAGCAGCACTGGAAGGAACTTTTGGAGAACTTGTCAAATTTATTCCACTGCCTGAAAACAGATTCAGCTCTCTGAAGTGGAGTTTGGCCAACCTGCACTTCAGAACTGCCATGATGGAGACTCCAAGCCCATCCCAAACCATCTGTTCCACTACTCCACTGCTCTGGCAATCAGGGGTTAGGAAGTTTTTCCTACATTTGTTTCCCTTGCTGCAGTTCAAGCTCAGCACTTCTTGGCCTCCAACCACCAGCCATGGAGAACAGTTTACCCCCTTCCCCTTCACAGCTACTTTTGGCATACTCAAGGACTCCCTCCTCTCAGCCCTCTCAGCCCCAAACAACCCCATTTCCTTCAGTCTTTCTGCTGTCTATATTTCTGATCATTTTCTGGTGCTTTTCTCTGGCGTGTCTGCAACTATTTCCTATTTTTGTTAGTGGGTAGAGCATCCCAAATGAGGCATGGCACAGCTGAGCATGGGAGTGACCGATTAAAACTCCTTAGAGAGAACAGGAAAAAAAAAAAAAAAAGAGATAATTTTGCACAATACCTCTCTTTTGTACTTTGCTGCAGAATAAAGAGATGTTCTTTCTTCTCCCTCCTATAAAATTTCATCCCAATCAGCACTGTGCCAAACTCCACCTGGCATCTCCACCACTTGACAGCCTATGATATCTCTGCACTAATGGTCCTACTTCAGTCCACACCCACATTCTCATTTAAGGAGGACATCCTTACAATGCATTTTCAGGTGGGATATGAAGGATCTGCTTCAGGAATAGAAATAAGCCCTTCATCAAGGAGCTGCCTGTAGGAATAGGGCTGCAATCAGTAAATCAGCCCTTTAACCTCTTCTTGCTTGTCCCATCGGAGAGGAGCAGCTCTTCCAATGACCTTGATTAAACTGCTTTTGCTTCATGTAAGAACAACATTGATTCACAAAGCCAAACCCAGATAAACCAGCTGGGAAGTAAAAAAAAAAAAACCCACCAAAAACAACCAAAGCACTAAAGGACTGTTAAAACCGGTACACGACGAGAAGCTTTTCTTTTAGTCAGAACTGCAGACATACATCTCAGCCAGACAGAAAATACTCTGACTTCATGGTACATAAATGAGCAGGCAGAGCACACTGATGCAACGATAGTGAGCTGAGCTGCTCTACGACAGCACTTATTTTTCACAGTGCTTCCCTGCCAGACAGTCCAGCCCCAAGCCCATCGTGCCGGGCAGCGGACAGACACAAAACACTGCTCTAAACCCACGTCTAACCCAGGAGACAACAGACAGGCACGTCCAGCAGGAGAGGACCAGGAGACAGTGAGTCAGTACAGGACCAGCACAACACGCGCTGGTCTCGGCTCATTGGCCACACAACTGAAACCCAGGGTTTTGTTTAGGGATTGGAGTTTTTTTTATATTTGTTTTCACACATGTTTTAAAAAGGAGCCAGGAGGAGAATTAAAAGACAGTTCTGTGCTTTGTGGCTGTGTACAAGGAGACCTTTTCATGCATGAAAGTCAGGAAGGCAAAAGGTAGGGACAGGCTTTTTAATAGCAACAGGACATGGGACAATGGTTTTAAACTAAAAGAGGGTAGATTCTGACCAGATATGAGGAAGAAAATTTTTTAAAATGGGGGTAGTGAAACACTGGCACAGGTTGCCCAGAGAGGTGGTAGAAGCTCCATCCCTGGAAACCTACAAGGCCAGTCTGGACAGGGCTCTGAGGAACCTGGTCTAGTAGACTACGTCCCTGCTCATTGCCAGGGGATCAGGATAGATAAGTTTTGAATGTCTCTTCCAACCCAAGCCATTCTATGAAGGTGCAAGAAGTGTTTGTCTGAAAAAAAGCAATTAAGCAAGAGGACTAGGGGAGCTTGATGTCCAAAGCAGAAGAGAGGGGAAAAGAGATATTTTGGTACTTCAATTACTTTTGACCTTCGTTTGCTTAGCTTTTACTATCAATATTACAGTAGCATTTACAGCCAAACTGTCCAGAGTCTACATTGTTTGCAGTTATGAGTCTGAAAAAATGTACACTTTGTCTCAACCTTTAAGCAGTCAGTTTGATCATTTGAATATTCCTCAACAGAAGAGAAGCCCACAACACTGATATTTCCCAGAGCATTGTACAATACATTGTACAGTCTCATATAAATGCAATCCTCTGAGGTGAAAAAAAGCAGGTATTGCTGTAAATGCAGATTAATGCTGCACAGATCAGGTGTGGAGAAGAGCTCCCTTTCCCAACCACCCTGGGTGGAAGCTACGGAGAAAATTTAGTACTTTCTTCTCTTGCCATAGATTTCCTTGAAAAATAAAAGCAAAACAAAACCAGGCTTATAAAAGCACAGCATTTCAAGGACAGTGTTCGCAACACACCCATGTGCAGACACATACATTTGAAATGCAGTTGTCAAAGAAAAAATAAATCTATCCTCTACCCTGTGTCAATACAGCCAGAGCAGGAACTTCAAACCCCATTAGCAGCATCCTGTAGCCTGAGATTTCTCCTTTGAGGTCTCAAAGCAGAATATAAACTGAAGGTATAAGGAAAGTGGCAACGCCAGCGATTCAGCACCTTCCCTTTGAGGCCGTACAAAAGCCAGCATAAACTGCCTTTTGTGCACGAAAACCAAAGTCCAACCATGTGGGTTTATTGTGCACAAAGGCAGGTTTTATGGGAGGAAAACCATCACCCTGAGGCTCTGGACCAGCAAGCTGCTCTGAACTACTCTCGAGGAGAACCTGATCCACACACCAACACCCTGAATACACACCACAACAGCTACATAAATACAGTATCAATAATAATGCATTAAAAAGCAAAGGGATGGAGCACCACCAAGAGAGAGACACAGTCCAAGCTGAAGGCCAACACTTTCAAATCCAGCCACTGATGCAGGAAGCTGGTGCAACTGGTGTGACTGGAAGGGAAGTCCCACTGACCGCAGCGCCGGGACTGCTCCAGCGCAGAGATCCCCTGGAGTGACATCTGCCAAGCACGGCTTCCTGCCCCGCGGAGGCTGCGTGGGATGGTCGGGCACATCTCGGCATGGCCGCATTTCCTCTTGGGAGAATGAGGATGTTTTGAAAACATAGGTGGCTTGCAAAGCACTTTGGGATGTATGTGGATGAAAAGCACTCTTATGCACATCGATAATTAGCACTAACCACCGGCGTGTCACACCCTCCATGTACAGCATTTAGCAGATTTATTCAGCCCTTGCTGGAATGCCAGAGCACAAGCTGGATATTCAGACAGTGAAGTGAGCACCCTTTCATGGGGCAGATGCTGGGGAGCTAATGATGTTTGATGAGTTAAGGCCACTGGTGACTCAGGATCAGCAATTAGTTGATTTCTGCAGGAGGAAGGTGCTTTGCTCCATTAAGCTAAAAGCATCCTCCACAGTTCAGCGTGCACAAAGTCATTCTGTCCACCTCCCACAAAGCCTGCCTACGTTCATTAGGGGGTTGATACTTCCCACATAAACACTCACGTTTACCTTACTGGATTCCCTAGCAGCTCTATCCCACAGCCCTGTGCCAACTTGATATTCCCTGGAAGCGCATAAGGCACACAAGGAAAGGACTGCCACGAGCAACTGGACATACAGTCTGATACAAAGGGATGTGGTACCACTGATGTCTGCAGGGCTGAACCCATTTTGGGCAAGGCTAATAACACTCTATCACAAATCAGACCCAACCCCAGTCCTGCTCTAGCCTGCAGTACGGGACTACAGACATCCATCTCTCTCCCAAGGGTAGGCAGTGATGCTTCAATCAATCAATAACAGGCACTGGGGAGACACCAGCTGCACTTGTTCTGTCTGCCATCCCCGAAATGCACACAGGCAAAAGCAACAGGACCAAAGGATGATCTGGCTGATGTTCCCCCAGGAAGGGACAGCATCCAACTCCCTCCCAGAGGCTGCATTCCAGTCCTCTGAAGGCTGGCTGAGGCTGGTCATTGGTGTCAGGGAGTGGGACCCTTGAAATCCTGGGGAGCGATGTGCCGAGTCATAGGACGGCAGCGCGTTTCTGAGCACTAATGCTTGTGGCACACGGCAGGACTGTCAGGCAGAGGACGCAAAGAACAGTTATTTCTTTCAATGAGTGGGGAAAGTGACAGAGCTGGCATTTGGACCCTCTTTTCACAACTTCTTTGAAGTGTTTGATCTCAGCCGCTAACGACACAAAGACTATCGAAGCGCTACCGGTGCTATCTTCAAAGGGTTCGGACGTTCAATGATTAATAGGAACCCTGCACGGGATGGGGGAGAGCGACTATTATGGGAACGTTGGGGGGGATCCCAGACGCGTTAGTACCTTTACTCTTTGGGACCAAGGCACTCCCAGCCTCCCCTCAAACAGACGGCTTCAAAGGCGGGGGTGTGACCGCGGCAGGTCCCGGGCGAGCCCGGCCACCGCGGGGCGCAGCCAGAACGGCCCCAGCGCCGAGTGTCCGCTCCAGCCGCGGCC
>WEIU01008394.1:153062-169793 GCA_013389925.1 Aegithalos caudatus
CCCCGCCGCCGCGGCCGCTCGGCTGCGAGCGGGGAAGCAGGAAACTGGCTCCTTCCCGGCTCACCACGCCTCCGCCCGCCCGGCGCCCCGCCAGCCGTGTTAAAGACACAAACCCCGCGGGGAGACGGGCTGCCCGGCCCCACGCCGCCCCCGAAGGGCTGCGGATCGTCCCTGTCCCCCCCCACACTCATACAGTGCCTATAGAGAAACTTTATCCGTACTGCAGCAGGTGATCTCTAACAGCGCGACGTCTCCTTAATTAAAAAGTACAGCTCCCCCCAGATCTCTTCCCCCACAGGGTTTCATTAACCCAGGACCCTTCCACTCTCTTGATGGGAAAGGTCCTTCTCACCTCGGAAAGGCGAGGCTGGCTTTAGCCTCGCTGTGCTCAGGGGCTTGTGCCTGAGATGAAGGTGCCATAGGAAAACAAAGAGGTTGAGCAAGAGACAGCTAAACACCAATGATGCCAAAAACCCTCCTGGAGAAAAAAAAAAAAAAAAAAAAAAAAAAAAAAAAAAAAAAAGCAATAAAAAACCACGTGGGGAATCAATAATAGCTTCGTATTTTATTATTGATTTTTAAGTAATGGAGCAGTGGCCACTGAAAGGGGATTTGACTGCCATTGGAGTCTCATGCAGACAAGCCAGGTTTTGTATTACAGGGTATTATACCCTGGCTGAGATTCACTATCAACTTTCAGATCTAGAAACACTGTACATTTCAAAGCCAGATCCTCTCCTCCCCAGCTCAGGCTGATAAAATGTCCCTCCACAGCCCTGTGAGATGGGTTATGCTCTAACCTTCTTTTCTCTGCACCCTTCACAGCAAAATTTGGGCATGGCACCCATAAAAGCTGAGTCCTCTTAGCCCATGCTCACGTGGAAAACACAACCCATTTGCTAGGGATGGATTTCTAAGACCTGTCTCTATACAACAGCTCTGCCCCAAACCTGCTCGGGCACATTCAGTCATCCCTGCCTCAGCTTCCCTGCCTGTCCAAACTTCTGTGGGCAGGGATGGTCCCTCCTTACGTGTTTGTGCTGTAGCTGGTGCAATAACAACTCCATGCTGGCTGGATGTGCTACTGTATGTCACACAACAACAACCTTTATATAACACCGCTCGAGCAGGGATCTTGCATCACTTCAGAGCAGTAATTGCAACTTGCAGTGCCTCTGGGAGGTAGGAACAACACCTCTTTTCAAGATGGGGACAGCATGGTTAAGCCATATGTTGTTTATCATCTTTGTGAATGCATAAAGTAGGGGAATAACCCCTTACAGAACAAGTCAATCATTTGTTAGGAATGTATTTTCTAAGCAGCTTTGTTTTTCCTCCAGTGAAATGCAAAGGCTAAATAGGAAGATTTTTCTACCTTCTCACTACCCAAAGGAAGGGATTGATCCTCTTCCAGTGCTGGGCAGTCTCAGCAGAGATCAGCTTGCCCATCTCTGCCAAGGCAGCATGTGTGATAGGGCTGAGAGCAGGGGAGGCTGGAGAGACCAGTTCTGTGCTGGCCTCAGCTGGCATTGCCTTGTTCTGTGCACTGGAGCCATATCAATTTACACTGCACGAGAGCCAGAGTCCCACCTGCAAACTCTCCTGGATTAGAGGCACTTGGTGCATTCGTAGAGAAAACTCTGTCCAGGTGACCTGCACTTGAGAGATCTTCCCAAACACACAAATTTCAAGGAGGCTGGTGAGGTATTGGGGATTTAGAAAGACTCAATTAAGAACAGATGATCATGATTAATACATAGGTAGCATGTAAAACTATTCCACGGTGTATGTTAATGATTCACAGGTTAGGAATTCACTCATACTGACACCAATGCAAAGTGGTATCAGTTTGAATACCAGTTGCAGAGAACCCTGTCTGCATTTTTATGCTAACAACTTCCACCACACAGAGTTGGAACACTTCATTTGGGTGATGGATGTTTAAAGAAATGCTCCACAATTATCATTGTGTGAATTGGAATGAATTATTCTACATGTTCTATGACAGCCCTTGGTTTATTACCCTGCTCCCTTGCTGAACTATTCCTTCTGTCCGCTCATCTCCTATTCTGGATCACATTTACTGACTTGATTGTATCACAAGATACATCTGAACACTGTCCGAAACATGAACTACCCCGGTGAATTCTTTTTTTCCATACTTTTGGTGATGCCTGACACAGGTATCTCAGATTGTTGGGACTTTCGGATAGGAAATGGGTTGCATTTTCTGTACATTTAGATATGCTGCTGTCTCAGATGTGACACAGAATCATAGAATCATTAAAGTTGGTAAATGCCTCCAAGATCATCGAGTCCAACTGTAATATCAGCTCTGTGCAGAAAAATGCTTCAAACAAAGATGCTGCACGTGAACGTGCCTCCCCAATTCCACTGTGGCTGTAAGCAGAGTGGAACAGTGAGTTAATTCTGGCATCAGACTGCCAGATTACATATGATCCAATGCATGTAACATTACAACGCCTTATAATGCTGGCCCTCCTTAAAGCTTTTGGCCAGGAAGACCCACAAATACAACCCTCAGTGCCCCTGGGAGTTAAAGACGATGTCTGTCATGAGCACAGCTCGATTTGGCAGCGCTTGCACGTTCGTAACAGTTTTTACCAACTTCAAGCTGTTCCTCCAACCGGCAGTGGAGAATGAACTCAGGCTGGCCCCAGCTGACTGCGTAAATCTCTAGAGTGTGAGCTAACAGCCAGCAGCCTTGGCGGAAAACTGTGTGAAAACCACATCCTTGTGTTGGAAAAACCTGACAAGGGAGTTATGCGAAGCCATCAAGAATCCATCTCTGCCAGCAGAAGCAACTGAAGGAGGAACAGCAGAATTAGCAGGCATAGCAAGGGAGAAATTAAGAGATGCCATGTAAGAGATAATATTCCTTGAACAAGGGTAAGGCTGAGAGAGAAACATTTTTCTAAGAAAAAGCCCTTGTACTGTCTTTTACGTGCTGGGGTGCACGACAAAGTGATCGTTTCTTCTGAAGAAACCTCTGAGGTTTTTAATCATAACCTTCAGTGTGGTTTCTTATTCATGTCCGAAAACGAAAAATCAGAACTTCTAAGAAAGAAACCACAATGTCCACCGCTACTCCTTCCTGCTCCAAATTTATTCAAATGAGCTGTGCCATCTGCTGGCAGACGGGAAAGCTGCAGGCAGAGCAATTCCCCTCCTCGCTCCCAGTTCCCGGTGCAAACAGTCGGGATGGATGGAGACACCGGGCATTTCCTATGGATTAGGGACCAGCTGGCTGAAACGCTTCGGGCTACTTACTCCAGCCAGGCACAAATCCCTTGGAAATGCCCTATGCGGTGGTTAATATAAACCGAAACAGGCGCGGGGGGGGGGGGGGGGGGGAGGGGAGGAAAGGCTTGAAAAATCTGCCGTGCTGCTTGGTGCTCCTTGCCTGCTTTTAATTCTGAGCGAATGCTCAGTCTCCTGAGATCCAGCTCCACAACAATAAGACCTGACTTTATCTTCACGCAACAGTTCCTGCAGCAGAGCAGGATGGGAGCAGCTTTTTGATTTCATGAAGAATTTTCAAGGTTAAAAAAAAAAAAATCACCTCTTTCAAGAACATGAATCTTTTCAAGCTTTCCATCCTCCATAGAAGAGCACAGCAAGCCCCCCAGAACGACTGCAACTGAAGCCAAAACACAAGACAGTCCTTTCCTTCTTGTGACAGGCAGCAGCTCCAGCAGCACTGGCTGCTTTCCATGAGCACAGGGAATAGCAGCACAAGGTGCTTTGATCAGATAATGAGACAGTTTGAAGCATCTTCAGTACAGTGCTGTGGCAAAGACAGGGGCATCAGATCTCTGATGCCTTAATACAGGCTTGAAACAGAGAAGAGATGACTTGCAGGTCAGCAGTGTTCAAGGCACATAGGCTTGTGTGGAGCTGATGGTCTTACTTTGTCCTCTCCCTGTTGGAGATCCGGGCCAGACAGAACCAGCACATCCCATCCAGAGTGGATACAGACGCCCTGGGCAGCACAGGGAGAGGCCTGGGGTGCTGAGCTGGATAGTGTCTGTGGATGCAGCTGGAGGACACTTCCAGTCTTCACACTTGAAGATTATTAAAGAAGACTTCCTATTCCTATTCAGCCCACACTGAAGCCCAGTCCTACTTATTTCACCAAACTGGACACTTAGAAATAATTTTGCCTGGAGCTGAGCTGGGACAGAAAATTACTAATGCATTCCCAAGCAGAGGTTTTTTTGCACCTGGTGATTCCTTCTAGGATGGATGGACTCCTCATGCAAACTCTCTTGCCTGGATCCAGGCACATTTTTGGCAGCTACCTTTACCTTTTTCTCCCCCCTACTTATGCTATTTTTACCATAGAAGGGAAGGAAACTAGGAGGTTTCCCATTTTTTTTCTCACCTCCTCAAAACAGAAAACCATTATACAGCTGCTTGGTGGAAAGTGCACCAGGCAATGCTCCAGACACAGACACTATTCTGACATAAACATAAAGGCCACTTCATCCTTGTTTTTCCCCAATGAGACCAGCAGCTCAGCACAGGCAGGACTCCCTCTATGGACACAATCTGGCACAATGGGGCTTTGACCACAGCTGGACCCAGGGCAAGCAACCATAAAACAAATGATAATAAACCAGGCAGGGAGAAATCATCGCCGTGCTCCCCTGCCTGCTTACCCGACCCCGGTGTACTCTCACATCCTTAGGCATTACTTCAAGAGCAGATGGTGCTCTGTGGTAGAGCAAACGAGCAATTATCCTCCTGACACCCTGCAAGGCCTCCCCACATGCGATTGCAAGAAGTTACTTCACCCCAAGCTAAGAGCTGTTGTCTGGCTTTTCAGCATAATTGGATGTAATCAAGTTTAATTTGGTTGGTGCAGTAACTCTGAAGACTTTTGTAACTGGATTACTGTGGGCTCAACGGTCATGTGCCATTATATCTGCTGGCCAAAACAGAAGCCAGAATAAAAACAGATGCTTTCCCCCTACTCCTCCTTCCAGTGACACCCCTCCAGGATATGAGCTTGCCCTGTACAGCCAATATAATGAACTTAAAATTCTATTAGAAGAAGGAAGTCATTGCTGTTGTATTATGTCCAGGCCTCTTCTACAACATGTAAGTTACTTAGAATATGTATCTCTACATTTGCTTACACTTCTTGACAGCTTAGAGCTAAAACTACTTGAACACAGACCTACTATGCACATGAACTTTTAGAATTATAAATTTTATTATTCTAATGACACAAGTAAGGAAGCTTGAGACCATGAGCAGGAGTGAGTGGCTGATGAAGATGGACTCCCCCAGGTCCTATTTTCCTCTGTACACCACCATCTGAGAACAAGGAATATACAAAATACTGCATTCATAGCAGACTTATAGCTCCACTGCAGGTAATCTATAGGTGACAGAGGGACATCTGGTAAATGTAACAAAGCCAGCAGCATAAAGACCTTATTTTCAGACCCCCCAACTGCTACCAGTGTCAAGTCATGGAAGAAGCATGTGAAAGCCGTCATGCTTTAGGTCAAATTTTGCAAATTCAAGAGCCTGTTGTCTTTTGTAATGCCCCTCAAATACTGCCAGTTAAGACACACTTTTATACTCCTGAAAGATACTGAGGCCAGGCAAACAAAGACTGAAATATGGCACTTTTTTAAAAGTGAAAATAATCACTGGAGCAGTGCGTGGTGGGGATATGCCCTTGTGGTTTCAAAGCATTTTAGCCCATCTAGAGTGTATTATATTCCTGGCTGAGACCTCAATTGCATTTTAAACAGACATCTCCTAGAAGTCTAAAGTGTGAAGAGACTTTGCTGAGATCAGAGCAAAAGCTGCTCTGCAGTTGCCAGTCCCAAATGGTACACAGCGGCCACCCTCCCAGCTGAATGCTGTTAAGCTGTAGTTGCAGGCATATGCGTCTCTGGTTTTGGCCAGATGGCTATTTTAAGTTTCTAATGATCTGGGAAATGAACACTTCATAATGTTCTATCTCAGAGGGTTTAGCACAAACTTTCTTCCTTTTATACATGGTAGCACTGTTACAGATGGTATTGGATCTCAATTAGGGACTGTAGTAACACAGTGCTAAAAACATTGTGTTTTAGCATGTACTCCAAGGACATGGCAACGTAATCCTGTCTGGCAAGTCATCCATCAAGTTCATTAACAAATAGGCTCATGAAATTTGTTAAATACTTGAACCTTATACTTTCTAAATCACCATGAACACTAATAATTTATTAATGCCATTAGTAATAATGGAATTTGACAGACTGTTTGAAGACACTGTATAAAGCAGGCCCTGGGACTTGATTTGTGTGGGTATTTGAGTTTTGCAGGTGGCTAAGTTCAGCCCTGTAGAGTGATCTGGAAAAGCACCACCCATGCATGTTTACAGAGAGGCACCTAAAGCATGCCTTTCCCAGAACTCCAGCTGCTGTGCAGAGCCCCATCTCAGCAGCGAGGACGCCACGTACACGCTGCTGAGCCAGCCTGAAAGCACATGGTGATTTATTTATACTAAGCAACTGCAGAGGTCATTTCAAGTGCTTCACAGAGATGCCCTCATGTGAGCCCAACCTGCCAAAGGACCTCCTCAGTTACAGTGATGACAGAAGCTCTGCAGTAGGTAAGTGCTCACAGCTGGATCTCCTGGAGCTGTAAACTGGCTACCCGTTAAGCACTGAGTTTCTGTAACTTCATACAGAAATGGGAGAAACCTCTTCTCAGCTTTCACAGAGCAGCCTGGAAATCAAACCCTAATCCTGACTCTTGCTTCCCTCCACAGCCTCTGGCAAGTCCCTTCATCTCTCACTGACCTGGAGCATCCCAGCTGTGTGAATAGCCCTGGCAGCACCAACACTGAGAGGTCAGTCAGCCTTTGAGTTGGCTGTGGTGGGAGTCCAGCTGTCTCCTACTTGGATGTGCAGCCCATGGTCACACATTCATCAATGGAGCAGCAGCAAAACTGGGGGACAATCAGAAAATGGGAGACCCGTGTCTCAGAAAAACACGGATCATATGCCTGCTTCACTCAGTACCATGGTTCCCATGGTACTGGGCACAGAGAGCCCACAGTCTTCAAAGGGCCATCAAAGATACTGGAACTATTGCTCAAAAATCACTTTGAAGGTAAAGACACTATAGAAGTATTACTAAAAACATTGTGTCAGTGAAGTATAATTATTTTCCACTGTGACTGGAAATCTGGCCTCTTTTTGAAAACATAGCAGATAGCAGAGAATAGTCCCATACTGAAACTTAAATGTTTACAGGATTACCAAGGCCTCCTACCAGGCCACATTGATTTTTTTTTTTCCTGAGCAGTTTGCATACTTTTTTTGCCAGCAATCTGTCCCATCAGTGACTTCTAAAAACTTTGAACTCCATTCTTTCAGCACAAGTATCAGTACATTAACCTGCTGAAGACAGTAAGATAGACAGATATCAATGAAGAGCAAAGAGCAAGATCAAGCCTTGCAAAGAAAATTAAAAATCTACTCTGTTGGCTGCCTCAAATTATTCAGAAAAAAAAATCAATTGTAAGAGTAATAAAAATAAACAGCAGGATTGCTATCTCTGAAAGGCCCCAGGACATACAGGGATAGATAAAAATCACTGAAGCACAGTCTAGGATCTTAGACATGCCAAAAATGCGTTTGAAACCAGATCAGTTGCACACATCCTGCCTTGCTTCTGGTGTGGCACTGCACCTAAAGGCAAACTGAGGAAAGTCTCATGAGCAGGCACCAAGCAGGGATTTGGTTGATTTGGGTCAGTTCCATGCTTCTGCCACACTTCTTCCATAACCTTGGGCAAGCAGATTAAATGCTCTGTGCCTCAATTTCCTGCAGTAAAATAGTGTCAGCAATAAGAGCAACATGGATTCTAAAGTAATTTCATCCGTATTTCACTCACAATAGAGCCTACAATTTCTGATGTTGCTGGTACATGACTTTTAAATGGCCATACAGTCTTGTCCCTCTCTTGCCCTTTATGTGTGAAAGCTCTCCCTTTACAGCATCTTTTCTGTACACCTTGTGCAGCAGACGCTGTGGCACAGCAGCCATAAAACAACAGGAGCCATAATTTCTTTGAACTCTGGGTCAAACTTGTTGTTAGCCAAGTCTGTAAGAACTCGTATAGTAAATTACATATGTCTCTTTATCAGCAGGATCATAAAATAAAACTTTACAGCCCTTCTGAAGGTCATGGCTCTGCAACAAAGAGTAAGACAAAACAATAAATTCACCTCTGAGACCACCATTTCTGTGGCTTCGGCAGCTTTGGTTAGATCTGAGGAAATTAGAACTCTGTCAATCTTTATACAAAGTCTTAATTCTCCTTTGGCCCCATCTCTCATTGGTCCCTAAGTGCAAGGTAAAGGCTAAAACAACAGCCCTAATGGCTGTTTGTTACTGGTTTCAGCAACAGCAAAGCCACGATTATCTCTATACACACATTTAATGGAAACAATGACAAAAGTGTTTCTTGGCAAATTAGTCCCCTTCATCCCCTGAGGAAAGACACATCTATATGCTATTCCCAAAACAATCAATATTAGTCCAGCAAGCAAAACTGTACTTTACGTTTCCCATCAAAGTCTTGGCATTCCCTCCAACAAATGATGCTTTATAAATTACAACCACTACCAAATAAACCAGAGAGACAACTGCTGAGCTGGGCACCTTGCTGCGTTTCCCTCAGGTCTGGGGGCCTGAATGCAGGTAATTCAGCTAAAATCCCTGTGCTGGTCTGCTGACTTAAACATTCAGCCCATGTACCCTTTTGTCTCTGCTTATACAGAAGGTACAACTGTCCAGGATCTGAACACTGCCACAGTATCACAACATTAATCATAAGGGAGAGGGCAGCAATCTCTACTCCTGGCTTCCAAGTGTGCATTTGCTCTCCTGTGGATTTAAAAATGAAAAGACTGAAACAGGGTGTTAGTTCTGCAGGTATTATTTTTTCAATTAAAAATAGAGTACTTTGGGATACTTTGATCTTACACATTAAAAAATTAAGTGAAGGGTTTATCTGATATTCTTGAAGTGAAAAAACAGACGTTTTCCTCTAAACACTCTTCTGAGAGGTTGGCATTTAGTTATGCAAAGTTTATGGCGTAGCTCTTTTATCTCTGTTCTAATGTTGCAAAGCTAGCAACACAGTAATCAATGACACTCATTCTTTCCTCTGAACCTCAAAGTGAGGACAAACTTGAAAAGAGGCATGCACGGGCTGCTGAGGAACTGAAACTTCAAGAAATACTTACCAAAATGATGCTAGCAGAGACAGTGCTGGTCACCTGGGCTTGAGAGCCGACTGCTTATGGCACTAAGGACACCCCAGTGTCAGCTACTGCACTGCACAGTCAGCCTAAGAGGTGATTCCTGTGTGCAAAGAGTCACAGCTTTTTATTTGAAGTGTCACAGTTTTTGTCTGGCTTCAGTCACTGTCAGGGTGCAGACTCAAAGAGAAGATGTAGCAAGGAAAGCTGCTTAAATAAAGAAAATCTTGGTGAATTTCCCTGCTTACATGTCCAAGAGATATGAACTCCCCATCCTCCAGATTAACTTCCGTTTCGTTCTAGGAAGGGAGATTCAAAGGAAATACATGACATTCCACATGGAAATCCCAGAAAAAAAACATGTCGCATTCCTTGGCAATACCAATCCATGTTATATATACATAGCACGAGGTGAACAATGCCAGCCTGAAGGGAAACAGTGGCTCCCACCCTTGCTGGCTACCCATAAATTAACTTTCTCACAGGAATGCTAATCTCAGTATTAACGCTGAGCAGTATCATAATGCACAGGGCCTCAGCCTCTTCTCTCACCACTAGCAAAACCAGCACGTGTTGGAGGCTGTTACCAAGACTAGACAACCTTTCCTTCCCCTTCTGAGCCATCTGGTTACCTCTCTTGGGACAACCCTGCTCAGATCCTGCTTCATCTGCCAAATTACCAGGGGTAGCTTTCTTGAACTTTCAGACCCAAGGGCAAAGTCCCCTTAGCTCACTGGATACCCTGCTCATCAGGCACCTTGAAATGAACCAGGACATGTAGAAGATTGGGGAGACTGCTACTCATGGACACCTAGTTGGAAACACACACAAAACGACTCACAGTGTATCCTTGTTACTTCTTGTATCTAGCCATCTGCAAATCAAAGGTTCAACCTTTACCTTCAGTCCTGCAACAACCTCTGAAAAGGGCAGAGAATGAAGGGTGGATTAGACCAGTTCTTTGTTCTTGCCTTATCACCCTGACTGACAGCCACCCTGTAAACCTGTTTGAAGCAGTTGTGTCCTTCCCTGCAACTTGTGACTCATGCCACATTAACCTAGAACTTTTTGGCACCTTCCATTGTCTTTTTTACATCTTGTTTTTCACCTGTCGCTGTTTAGCCCTACCTTGCCCATCAGATTGGCAGCTCAGAGCAGGATCAACAACCTCCCACTGATACCAAAACCAACCAGCAACAAAAACAAACAGCCCAGAGCTGCTGTTGGGGACTGGCAGCAGAGTGGACAGGAGATGTTTTGCCCCACTGTTCTCAGAAGATGGGCTTCCAGTTCAGGCACTCTCATTTACAGTGACTGTGACAGAATCAATGACTCAGGATGTCAGTAAAGACACCTGCTCATTGCAAGTCATTTAGGGAACATGCCATGGATGGGGCTGTTTGGCAGCTGTACTCTGTCCACATCTTTCTGCACAGAAGTAATTCCAAAACATAAAGGCCAGCAATAATGCTTAAGACAACATACTAAAGGAGAGATGGTCCAAATGCAGGAAAATACTTGAGTGTCTGATGTGGGAACTTCTCAGTGGTTTCAAAGGGAAGGCAGGTGCTTGAACTGTTTCCACTGTCTGTGGAACCAGACTTGCCAACTCAGGGCTGTACTGGGAAATGCAAACCAGCAAACGGACAATTAACACCTGTCTAATCAAGTGGATGAAGGAGAAATGAAAAAGTCTTGATATGCAGATGTCTCAGTGCACACAAGAAAGCCCCCAAAGTAATGACCTTCATGGTGATGTTGCCTGCATGATCATAACAGGTAAAAACCCCAGCCACGGAGCACACTACGACATGGCAGGTGCCACATGACATAATCAGGTATTTTTAGATGCTGCAGGTGCAATACTACACAGCCTTACCAGAAAGAACTGTGACTGCAGTATTACTGCAAGCTGATTACTATTTTTCAATCTCTTCCATCTACTTGGAAATGTTTTTAGGGCTGTCCTTCAGCCACTTCTAGCGTGAGCCAATATACACCGGATTCATCAGCAGTTAAAGCAACTACCTTGCTTTTTCTCTTTATATACATTGTTTATACTCCAGCCTTAGCGGACTCCAGAGTAGCAAGCACTATGCAAATGATCACTTGCTGGATTATGATAATTTGGAAAGGAAGAAGGGTGCTAGAAACCCTCAGTTCAAGTCCTGAATAAATCACTGGTTTCCAGTTGCCTTAGGAAAGTCACTTGGTCTTCCCATAATACTGTCTTCAAAACAGAAATGAGTATTTCTTTACCTGGCAGAGAAGCTGAGAGCATAAACCCATTACAGACTGCCAAGGAGTTCAGATCCTATAGTGATATGCAATTACTTAATACATAGCAATGCTTGGGAGCATCTGTTGGTTGTTTTGCAATATAGACCAAACTGCTTGGTCCGACGAGCACATGAGAGATTTTATCAATAACAACAGAAAAGCAAAGCAACAACAAAACCTAACCATGAACTGCAAGTTGGGCCTGGAGAGATGGATGGATGAACAAACTCTCATCTAACTGAACATTTCTGTCTGCTATGAATATGTGCTTTCTTGGAGACAAAAACCAGGCATCTTCCACAGAAGTTGTGCAACTGATTTGGTTATATAGAAAATGAAATCTCCAGCAAAGAAACTGAAGGAAACTCTCTAATGCTGAGAGCTACAGTTTTATAACAGAAAAAGAAACAATACAGAGTTATAAAACAACCCAGTGTACATCTTTATTGATGATTCACAAAAATCAAACATCATTCAACAAACTCACTCCAGCAATTCCAATATGACATTGCTCCTTGCTAGGCTTGGGTGATTTTTCCAAGGTAAACAATATTTGCTTTCAACTCAGAGTGGTGAGAATCATCCTTTACAGTAGCCATTTCCTGACTGTAGCAGTAGGAAGTGTATCACAGCCATGACAATATTTTAGG
This sequence comes from Aegithalos caudatus, assembly GCA_013389925.1. Taxonomy (NCBI): domain Eukaryota; kingdom Metazoa; phylum Chordata; class Aves; order Passeriformes; family Aegithalidae; genus Aegithalos; species Aegithalos caudatus. The sequence goes on from WEIU01008394.1 coordinate 165,294, forward strand.
TCACACTTCCTTATTAATATTTCACATAAAACCCCCTGCTACCTTCAGTGCTTGTTCAGTACTTCCATGGCTTGTACTAGTCTCACGAGAATCGTAACCCTTTAGTTAAGTGGGATTTATTAATACTCCTGAAGTGCACTGAAGACATGAGATGCTATCAAATTAACTGCCAGTGTCCTTCCATAATCTCACCAGAACATATATTACTTTCAATAACCCAGTATTAGATTGACCAAGAGTTTAATTGATATAAAAATTATCTTGATTTCCCACTAAAACACACTCGATCATATCCTTGTTTTTTATATACACATAGTTACACCAGTGGTTTTCTCCACACGAGTCAACTGCTGAGCTACAGGAGACAGGAGTGAGAAAACCTGGGGAAAGGAATAACATCTTTGATATTGTCAACTCCCAAGATGTACTGCAGGTAGCGTTCAAACCCCATTCCGAAGCCTCCATGAGGAACTGATCCGAATTTTCGGAGGTCTAGATACCTGTAATTTAAACAGACAGTTACATTTGCAGCACCCTTATGCTGATGTCATTCAAGTGAGCTTTTCAGCTAAGGTTTTGATTTCCATCTTAATTACTTCCCTTTGACCCTAACAACTGTGATTTCCATGTTGGTCAGGGGCATGAAGAAGCAGAAATGTATTAGCAGAAACCCCAACTTTAAACCCATTTAAATCAGCATAGCTATGCTTTCCCAATACACTACAGCAAGGTTTTTTAGGAGCAAGAACCTCTTGGGGTACGAAGAACAGCTTGAGCACCATAGCTCTGTTCATATTGAAAACACCTTTCTATTTAGTACCTAAAACGTTGCTAGCAGAGGCACAAACCCAGGTTCCTACAGAATCACAAAGCACTTACACTACTGGAGGTGAAACTCTCTGCTTGGGCTTGTCTAGCTCTTGCCACATTGGTGTGGAAATCTGTCCTGAAAATTCTTTCAGTTTCTGTTTCTTTTCAATATCCTAAGTAATTTCATTTCCAGTAATTTCTTCAGAAGCTTCAATAGGTCTTGCTTCTGTCTGCTCAACATTCCTTCATTTTTTTTTTCTTTTAAGGTAATTATGATGGCTTTTTGCTACTTTTATCCCAATAACTCTTATAGACTGATTCATTTATTTTCATAGTAAGCCAGAAAAAACCCTCTTGAAGATATTTTTTCCAAAAGTGAGATCTGGAGCAGAAAACTCAGAAAATGTTTGGAAGCAGATACTCTGAGTATATGGGTATCAACAAGATTATGATGGCTCTTCTATAGTTACCCATTTCCCAGCTGGACTGTGGCTGATGTGATACTGTACTTGCAGATATAAATTGTCACCAACCGTTTTATTTTAATAGAAGTGAAAAACATCTCAGTGCTTCTATTGATTTGTGGGGCCACTTCTGAGCTTGCTGAGGGCACCAAGTTATTCTTCCTTATACAAATGCACTAGTAGGGGATTGAGTGACTCCAGATGTATTACTTGCTTCTAATCTTGGTGTATGAATATTTCATCATCCCAGTTAAAAAAAAAAAACATCAAGTGCACTTAAATATAAATGCATATGTTTTACTACTTATGCAGTGGAGTAGAGGGGGGGCAGAACACTGTGAAAGAAATTGATTGGATTGATTGCAGTAAGTGGCTTCCCAAATTTTACATACTGTTAATGAACTGCAAGGAAATATTATATTTGTGTGTATATGTACTTACACATGTATAAATATGTAAAATATATGTTATGTATATTTTAATGTAATTGCTTGGACATCAGATCTTTCTTGGCTCAAAGACTGTATCTGAACAGAGTAAAGACAAAATAATGCCCATGATCACCCTTACTTGCAAAATACAAGTACACTCCCACAAATTCTACAGCTGCAAGATTGCCCTGTCACTCAGTTTGACAGTATGCCTTTCATACCATGAAATATTATTTTTCCTTACAGCTCATTAGCAGTAGTTAAAATTTGGGAAACCATTTATTACATTCAATCCGATATTCAGGTTTTTTCTTCTCCAGTGTTTTTCCCCTCCCCTGCCCAAATAGCAAAAAGAGAAGCAGAGCTTACTTCTTCCTAGTAGCACTGACACACAAAGTGCAGTTTGCAAGTTGAGCAGCAGGCCCAAGAATGGGACATGTTTTCTGATGACTGGGACCCACGTGCCTTTCTCTCTGTGCTGCTGGGGGTTAGCTTGGCTTCCTAAGGCTTGGTGTATGCACCCCACATCTTGTGATGAGGAATATGCTCAGGATATGAACGTGTAGGTTGTGCAACAGCATGGAGGTCTTCATCTCTATCAACATTACAAGGACTGCCTTAAGAAGAACTTGAGTCTCTGCAAATACCCTGGAACTGCTCCTGGGGAGCTCCACTGCAGAGCTTTACAAGGGTTTGCAAGGAAGGTGATGGGCAGATCTGATGCTAAGGATGGTGACTCACAAAACAGGAAAAACCTCATAAATGTGAGGGATACGGGTGCTGGTCATGGCAGATCCAGTCTGACCCAGCTCAGGAGTTCTAAGCAGAACTACCAAGTCAGCTGGTAAGTACTTTAGCTGTAACCAGGAATACAAGTAACAGCTCATGATGCCTAGAAGTGCATCAGCCTGTGCAGGGCAGTTGAGACTAAGCCCAGCATCTTCTCTCCCTTTTTGCTGGCAACAGAGTTTATAAAGTCATTGTAAGAAGATAAAATAACTCAGCTGCTTCCAGATGAGCAATAATAATAAATTCTACCCTTGCTTATCCAGGACTTTGATCAGTAGATCTCAAAGCACTTTGAGAAGCCATTTTGGCAAAAGGAGCGAAACAAAACCCATCAAAGTTAATGGAAAAAGTCCATTGAATTAAATGTGCTGAGGATCAAGACTGTGAATCCTTTCTGATGACTGTGCACAGAAGAAGCAGAAGAATTGAGAAATTTTCCATTCTTCACAGATGAAAGAAAAAGTAACTGCCTGCAGATGAAGAGAAAAATCCCTTTAGGCTGGAAAATGCTCCCTGAGGTTTTCCTTCATTCAGTAGTCTACAGACATTGGATGTTTCTCACCTCAAAAAGAGTTGTGAACTAGTCTATCTGTTTTTGCTAGTAGCTCATACTTAAGAGGGGAGCTGAGCACACTATTGGCAACTGGTGGACTGTGCAGCATTATTCCTCAGGGGAAGTATGTTTCTGTGACCCCAGCTAGCCCAGGTGTTCCTGCTCTGGACCTGAGCACTGGTAGTTCTTCAGAGATTTGAATCTTACTAAAATGTATGCATAACAACATCCGCCAGCAATGACTTCCAGGAGCTCGTTATGTGCCATGTTAGAGAAACATTTCTGTTCATCCTGTTAAAGATTTATATTCTTTTATCATCATCATCGTGAGCTCCGTGTGTAGCACAGCAAGGCACTATGAAGAGCAGTGCTCTCCTAGTGATCTTTCATAAATAGAATGTGCTTTTTTCAGTCTCTTTTTAAAACAAAGATAATCTCAACCTTTTATGCAATCCCTTTGCTATGCTGCAGGTTCTGTGGCCAGTTTGAAAAAAGTAAGGCTGAAAGAACAAAGATACTATAGTCCATGAAACTGAATATTCTACTGGGTGTGCGCGTATATGTAAGAAAAACCCTCCTGGATTTTCTGCCTGCCTCCGTCTGGCCCAGCACAGCACTGCAGTTTCTTCCCTAAAGAGGAGTAGTAGGACCAAGTGGCTGCCAAGGACAGTGATGGGCTACCTGTTTTCACTGGGATCTGAAGGTTAAAGGAAGAGGTGAGTGTAGTCACTGGCCATGGGCTGCAAGTGGCTCACAAGTACTACTTTCCCCTAGGCCCAACTCCTCCTTTTTACCCTGCCACATGAGAATGCAAGAGAACACTGACATTCAAGCTTCAAAGATTATCAGAATTTGAAGAGCCCAACACAGCACAATCTTCTTCATCCAGGGCAGGAGCAGGGCCAAAACAACACAGTAACATCTATCTACTTGAAGACAGCAGACAACACCTGCTTGGCTACTGTGTACTTTCACCAGTGTTACACCAGAAGATCAGAAAGGTACCTGGACTGTAAAGGGTCCAGAATGAGACAATTTGTCTCCACTGAAGCACATGAAGATAATCAGAGTAAAGAAAGTAGTGCCTTACAGGTAGAAAGACTATCTGAAATGCTGTTCATGCTGATGGTTGTGGGAATATATTGTTCATTACAAAATACCTGCTTTGTTACTTTTAAGATGGCACTTGGAGGCTGCAAACAGGGTTAAGCCCCCTGTTTACAAGGCAGTATACTTAATACTCCCTGGTCACAGAGAAATCAGTGAACTCCCATAGTATTCTCATCATTAGACTTTCCCACCTCATTTCCACAGACCTCTCAGTTTAGCCAAGATCATCATCTACAGCTCTGAGCTATTTTCTATCTACAATTCAAAGGAAAAAGTGGGAAAGTAAGATAAAATAACTACAAAATCAAGCCAAATACTACTCCAACTCATTTTTTATATGGAA
>WEIU01008394.1:169844-216539 GCA_013389925.1 Aegithalos caudatus
AGTGTACTGAAGAAGACTCAGAGCGTTTGACCATGTCACTTTATCTATCTTTAAAAAAACTTCCTAAAAGGTAGGAATGGCAAGAAGCAGAGCAGTATTTCAGATCAGTTGCCTCTGCCTTATGATTCACCCATGAACAAGGCAATCCTGAAACTGTCCTAGAAACAGTCAGACCCCACAACATCCTCTTGCTTAGTGGGGGGGAAGAAAACAGAATCAGAGATATGGCAGTGGTTAAGGAACTTGAAAAAAGATCACATTCAAAAGTCAGCAAATATTATATTTAAAAAGGAATGACTCAACTGTTCTTCCAGGAGTTTGTGAGCCAGCTTTGGAGACTCAATTCAATCACTAAATTGGAGGAGATTAATTTTAGTCTCTCCTGCCACCTCCACTGAGAAGATGGATGCTGGCAAGCCACCTACCTGTCTTCTGGCAGATTTTGGACTGCAGTCCAGAAGCATCCAGAATTACTACTATCCTGCACCTTCCACCAGACCCTGCTATGGCAGGGGGTAACAACAGCTGTAATCTTCTCTGGGAAGTTATATTGTCTGTATGGAGTGGAGGGAATAAAGGAGGAAAGAGTCTCCAAAACAAGATTACAGCAGGAAGTTTCCAGAATGTGATCGTTACACATCACATGAAAATGCAAATGGGTGACAAAGTAATGTCCTAATCTTTTTTTGCTGGAAGCATGAGGCAGGGCTATGCTATCTTAGTAGTGCTGGAAGACTCTGCCATTGAACACCAGACTTCCTCAGGCTGTATCTGAGCATCTAACCACACAACTTATCACCCTTGTTCAGGACAATCCTTCCCTCAGATAAAGGGTTATGGTGTATTCTGGCCCACAAATACAACAAAAAAGGAAATTAAATTCACCCTGTTTGCACATGGATGATGTGAGGATCTGCCATACATTGGGCTGTTCCTCCATGATTTCATATGGTGGGAAGAGGAGAATGAAGAACCTATACTCTGCTTTTTTTCAAGGCAGCCTTCCTAATGATCAATCCAAATACTGGAGAATATTTAAAAATACTCTTCTAAATTTAAAATTCTCTGCACTAGCACTCTCCCAGTACCTATGACGAAGTACATACCAAGAAACTCTAAGACCCTTCTGTTGTTTTAATGGGTTAAACTGTTAATTCAAAGGTTGATCAGTCTCCTCAGGAGGACAGTTTTAATTGCTTTAACTGCTTTGTTAGGGAAGATTTTTCAACCCAATTGCCCTGTCAATTGCAAAGGGAGTTATTCATAGACCTCTTAAAGGTCAGAAATTGCTGTGGTTCTGTAACCTGTTTATCTCGTGCATGGTGGTCAGAACCTACCCAACTTTCAACACAGCCTAATGATTTAATATCAAAAATCATTATGGGTTGTAAATTAATCCATCTCATGCAATCCTGAGAGGACTGACCTGTGCCATGAGTGGACAAATTGGAGGCATAAATTAAGTAGCATTAGATTAACCTTTGTTTAAATGAACTGGCTATTTCATTTAGACTGGCAGTGATGGCAGGGCAACAGGGCCAAAAATTGTTCCCTCAGAACCAAAATAAAAAAAAAACACAACAAAACAACAAAAACCCCCAGTTCCTTAAATAGTCTCAAAAGAAGAAAAAGAGCTTGCAGAGCCAAGGTGGCATCTTACCATTGGTAGGTATCTGTGAGTCCCAATCTGTGAAACGAAAAGAAAACCCCTTGTAAGTAAAGGAACAGAGTTATTCTGCACAAGCAGCACTTGCCTGGAAGAGCACACTTCAAGAAAAGGGAAAGCCTGGTGAACTATTGTATTAAGCATGCATAAGAAGACAAGAATCCTGTTTTCTTTCTTTAAGATAATGCTGGTTCTGCAGGAAATAGAATTAAAAGGTCTAAAGTATTTGGGCTTAACAAAATCAGATACTGAGGACTCAAAGTTGAGAAAAACATGTGAAAGGAGGTGTGATTTACTGAGACACACCCCATTTGCACCCTGAAATGCTTTCTACTACTTTCCTGACACAGGAAAGTCTGGCTTCAAACTCCACATGGACCCTTCTTCTCCTCCTGAGGACTGTGGACTCAGATACTGTGGACTCAGCAAAAAGTTTTGACTGAAAAAGTGCAGCAGGCAACATTGTACTTTACATGAGTTGAAGCATGCCTGCTTCAGAGAGCTTACAGGGAGAGTAGCAGGAAGTACAGGGAATATCATCATCCTACACTAACAACTGAGAATTAATGTTCTGGTGATTTTAATTGCCCAGTGCCTTTTGGATTCATTATGCTGAAGTAGATTTTGCTCTTCTGCACTGACTAGATATATCTGTGTGAGCATGTGGCTGATTTAAGCAACAAATTAATTCCCAATGTGCAAATGGTGTTATTCTGGGATTAAGCTTCCTCCAACATTGCTTTGGACAAGTGTATGACTGGCCCAAATGGAAGTGTTCAAGTGCTGGATGGGACTTTGCACAACCTGATCTCATGGAAGGTGGCCCTGCCCATGGCAGCAGGGTTGGAACTACATGGTCTTTAAGGTACCTTCCAACCCAAACCATTCTCTGATCCTACAAGATTTTTGAACAATTAGATAGGATCTAGAGAACAACGGTCTACGGAGAATTTCCCAATACATAACATCAGCTACTAAAGAAAATGCAGTTTTGATATTCTGACATTGAGTTAGCCTAATATTACCAAAAGTAACAAGATGCAGACTAGGGCAGCGGGGAAAGAGGAACCCCCATGACACAGTACAGGTCTTGAGTTCCAGTGAAGGTTCCCATGAAACTATTAGCAAAGAAGCATATTCTCTGAAATCAGGCCTGTCACTGAGGCCAGCTGCATCACAACTGGCAAAGCTTCTGACCAAAACTGCAATTGCTCAGTTAACACGATGACAAATATATATCTAAGTTCTGTATATGCGACAACTTCCACCTTCACAATCCACTTTCAGCCACAAAAACTGAAGAAAAGGATGAAGTGCCCCACAGCAGACCCTGCTCCAGACAGTTGCAGAAGACCTGAGGCATTTGACTGCCCTGGCTTCTTAGCATAAAGAAAACTTTTCTTCTCTGATGAGCTAAAACAGAGAGATCCTTTACACACCTACGACAGAAGCACAAGAACTTCTGCACCAGTCACCTACTCAGACAAATAGATATCACAAAGACAAAAATAGGCTTCTATTAAATACTATTAGCTGCCCTTCCACTCCTCTGTCTTGCCAATCTCAGAGAGCTGCTGAAACACTCTCCTGCTCAGGCTGGCATCTGTGGATTTTCCATACCTCTGTAAGCGTGATTCGAGGATGGGCAGTCGCTCCTCCCTCAAGCTGCCTCCACACAGCTCCCCTACTCCTGGTACAAGGAGGTCAACAGCTGCAACCTTCAAAGGAAGAAAACTAATTGAAGTAATTCCACATAGCCAAACAGTGATTAGCAGAAGAACAGTTGACACTGATGGTGTAAAACCCTACTGTAATTCTTCCAGAATCCAGGACACTTAAGGAAGGATTTGCACATACTTGAAAAGTCTTTTATTGACAGGAGAAGGCTGGGAGGAAATTTTGCAAGGATAAATATCAGTAATTTACAGAAAACCTAAATTACACCAGTGATGTCCCAGACTGAGAACATCTACTGAAAGTGGTTTGAACTGAATCTCACCAAGTTACTCTGGTGATAACCTGTGTGGGGTTAGAAAGAACCCAACAGCAGCTCAGAACACAGCAAAGACATACGGGCATGTTTTATGAAGCCCTGATTCCCTGTTCTCATGCTGTAGCTTGTGTTCAGCCCTGTCTAACCCCATTCTTTGAGCCAGCTCTAATGGATATGGTGGCAATGGCACTCATGCTGGATCCAAGTGTTACCACTTAGGCTGTTAGGTTTGGGCTGTCTGTCTTCTCTGGTTTGTCTTCTAGGGTTATTTTTCTTATCCCACGGCTGAAATTTTGCTAGAATCAAAGCCAGTGAAGACACAGTGGTGCATCGTGATGTTGTTGCTCTTCTTAGCAGAAGCAATACTTCAGGTTTTCTCAAGTCAGTTAAGAAATCATAATTTTAAAGCATAAGACTTGATAAAGAGCTTATTTCTTTTGCCCATCTGCTATTTGAGCACTACATGGATGTTACATTTGGATTACAAGAGAATCACAGACTACTTGGAGCCATCCAATTCTAGGTCTTTCACTTAATAGTACAGACATTTACCAGGAGAAGAAATAAACTATGGCAAACTTGTCTTAAGGCAATTAAGCAAAAAGTTAACACTGTCCCAACTCCCGAATCTTCCTCGTCCTGTTGTTCCCACTTTGGGTACTTTTTCTACAACAGGAAAAAAAAAAAGGACAGGCCCAGCAGATGATGTCTATCAGTAGGCCAAGACATGTTCCTAGACAAAAAAGTGGTGAAGGTGTGAGCCATGGACTCACCGTGCGTTGAGGTCCATCTTCATTGTCCCGCATGTAGAAAGGTTTGAGGTCGTACGGGTAGTTAACCACAAACACAGGAACCTCCCCACAGTGCTCCACCAGGTACTTCTCATGTTCTGTTTGGAGGTCACAGCCCCACTGTAAGGACACCAAAAAGGGGCCTGGGAATCTGCTTTGGTGTCTCTTGCCCGTGGCAAGAGACCCAGCAAAATCCCTGTACACAGAGAGATGCTCTGCTTTAAATAACATGAAACCAAGCAAAGCAACTTCTCATACAGATCACCGGGAAGTAGACAGTTTCACAAGTTTTCAGGCAGAGCAAAGCATGTAAAATATTATGCCTTAACAGAACAGGGCTAGATCATCCCCGCATCAAGCCCAAGTATCTGGTATCAAATCAGAAAAAAACAAACCAAAACAAGCAAAAAAAATCCCAACCCCAAAAAACCCAAACCACACCGTGCATATCTAAAGGAAAAAACGCACCTCTCCAAAGCCAGTTTACTTGACCCAGCAAATCAGCCTTATTTCAATATTACCTTTGGTGTATAGAAAGCAGCTTTCCTAGGCTGATTGCTCTCTTCCCTGCTGTGTCCTGTTACATGCTACATTAATTCTCACTTAAGAAAACCTAGCACCCTATTAACCAATTCTTTGCTATCAGAAACCTTGGACATTTGCAATGCCTTTCACTTTCCCTTTTTCCAGGGATGTTATAAATCCAGTGGCTTTTGACATGACACCCCCAGTCTGTTTATAGGACATGCAAAGAATATTGGGGGAATGGAAAGGGAAGAAGGGAACAGAACTGCCCCAGACTCTGTACTAAAATGTCCCAAGTTTGTTGTCTCAGATCCAGGTGGTACAGAGAGAAGATTTGAAGTTCTACACCCACTTGTGCAGAGAGATGAGAGTTACCCAACTGGCTATGAGGGTGGCTTCAGCCAGAGGGTTATTTTCCTCAAAGTATCATAATGAGATAATGATTAAACAATACAGACATAAGATAAGCTCTAGCTTTAGAAAGACTAGCATGTTACTCTTTTTCCCAGTCAACTTCTATGCTTTGGAAAGACAAGGGATTCCCTTTGCTTACATCTAGACTATATGGTATTTTCACATAGTATTGGTTTATTAATCCTGTTCAAACTTTCGGTGCTATCCTCTTATCCTTCCTTAGTTTGAGAACTATTACAGCAACTCTTCTTAGATGATTACTACTGAATCTGCAACGCTCTCAGCACTACTCACATACAGGAAAGAGAAATGCCTTTGCTAAAGCCTTGGTCCTTCAACTGCAATCTCATCACTTCCTTCCCTGCAAGTGTTACATGTTCTCCTGCTACAGATTCCACTCCTTGTATTGCTCCCACTTCAACCACAAAGAGCAAAAGTTACACCAGATTTACAACCCAGCAAACAAAACACCCCAGGAGCAGGCAATCTGTGAAAATGAAAAGTAACAACTCTTGTGGCATGAGAGAGAGAGAATGAGAAAGGGAAAGGTGATTCTACAAAGTTCAGGCTCTGCATAGGGACAAACAGCTGGCAATGACCTACCTCTGGCTTGAAAGTGAAAGTTTGAGGAGCTTGCTTCAAAATTTCCACTGCTTCACTGTAGGAAATTCTGCAAGAGGAAGAAAAAAGTCTTTAAGATAACTATGAAAGGAATAACAAAGTTTTTTGGCTAAGTGCCATGCTGGAAAATTAAAGAGGCATTTCCCCACCACCATGCCAACTTGTGTGTAACGTCAGACTTCCCAGCAATGCTTCTTTGGACAGAAACCAAAAAGCATTTTATATGGCAAGAATCCTATGTTTTCCTGTGCTTCAGCTACATGCAGGGCAGGAACTGCTAAGCTCTTAACACTTCTGCATTACTGCAATATTGCATTTTAGCCAGAAGTGAGCTCTGCAGGGAATTGCGTCATAGAAATTTGAGGATTTTTTTAAAGAAAACAATGTGTCCTCATCAGCATAGCTGCAACAACATAGCTCTAGTCCAGGGTGTGTTAGGCAAAAATAACAGCCCAGGGTGCAAAGGGCTTGTAGCTCAAATGTTTCCACTTTACTTTGCAAAACCCATGAGGATCTAGGTGCAGCAATGTTTCTCTGCTTCTCTGGCAGACATGAGAGCAGATTCTCTACCAATTTCCACCAGCACAAAAGAACAGCATCATGGCAAAGCAAAGAGAAAAGGTGCAGTGAACAATACTCCAAATTTGGTAACTGGAAATCAAGACTCAATGGAAGATAATGTGGCAGCCAAGTTTTCCACATACCAAGCCAAATGTTGTGGACAGAGAGAAGAAATAGCAACATGATCACAATAATTTCATCTTTGTATCACTGGCTAATCCAATTAAAAACCAAATTCCCTAAGGAACACAAGCTCTTTACACCCCAATTACAAGGTTTCACTAAAACAGGGAAGGCTTCTGGATGAAATACCTCAAGAAGAAATATATTTCCACATGTTTGGGTTATGTGAGGCCACAGACCAGACGAGGTATATCACTGGCATAGATTCAACACATGTAACCAATGCGTGTAACCCAGGAATGCCCCAGATCTGCCAGCAGCTGATGAAGAGAGAGACAGAGAGGGAGAAAGAGATGGTCTGTCTCTCCTTCCTCTTCCTTGGAGCATGGGAAAAGCTGAGTGCAGCTTGGTCCTTCAGGAGTATCAGTTAGGTCCAAAGAGAGGACTGAAATGGGGAGATGCTAACTTCAGTGAGGAATCCCATGGTGCTCGTGCAGGCAGAGGCACAGGGGGGATCCATCATGATCCTGCTGCCCAGGTGTGGCTGTAGCTGCTTAACAAGATAACCAGTGCTGGGATGAGCAACCCTACAATGTTCTGTGGGATAAATGGAAAGATCCACCATTTGAAGAGAGAAGCAGGAATAGGGAGGACATGGCACTCTTGGGGGCAGTGAGAGAAACCCAAACCCTTCAACTCTTTAGCACAAAGGGAACTGGGGTTAGGAGCTACACAATCAATTGGGAATCAAAAACCAATCAGGATTGTTAAATATCATAAAATACTTTCATAAAAAGAGAGCCACTGGAGTGAAAGCGTTAATGAAAGCAGAGCCTCAAAGCCAGAACCAAGCAAGACTGTGAGGCCACTGTGTAGGTACATGTTTGCTGGAAGGAGAATACTTTTGAGGATCTTGTCCAGGGGAGCAAAAGCCAAAGGCTAGCAGATTCAGGTGTCAGTCTCATGCAGAGCTGAAAGGGTATACCTGACAAACAGTAAAAGGGAACTGCAACTCATACTCTTTTGGAGACATTATGCTAACCCAGAAGACATTGAGTTGTGAAAGAAAAAGAACATATGCAAAATAGGAACTCTTTCCCCAAAAGCCCTCTGCAAGATCATTTTGAAATAGTACTTACATCAGAAATTTGTGCTTCAGTATTTGTTCCAACCTGCCCTTGGTCAAAACAAGAAAAACATAAACATGTAAAGCTACCCTTTAGGGTTCAGGGGCAAACTCAGGAAAGTGACCTACCTCTATATTGTAATTTGTAGTACTGCATTTTGATCTAGATATGGGTTAAAATCCACTCCTGGCCGTTCAGTGATAAAAGGGTACCCAATTATTGAAGCTGATGATCCAGAGGCTGCCAGATGAAGTGACAACTACAGTTCTACCACACTTGCTACCAGCTACAGAAAGTTGTGTGTCCCCTCTCTATTGGCCAGAACAATCACTTAAGCTCATGCTGATATTTTCACTGTTTCTTAACACAGGACAACACAGTAAAACAAAAAATTAAAAATTAAGTCTTCCTCTAGCCAAGAACCCCCAAAACACAGAGAGATTGTAGTTCTTTCCTGTCACATGCATTACCTTCTGTGCAGGAGCTATGTATTTATGAAAAAGCTCAACATCCTGAGGACATTTGGAGAGCACTGTGCTTGTCACTGTCTTGAAAAGATCTTCCATAACCTAATAGAGAAAAAAGGAATGCATTAAAAATGAACATATCTTAGGTGTCCCAGACTATAAATGAATCAGGGTACACATCAGCCAAAGGGTACAGGAGTTTCTGTCCTTCTGCATGGCCCAGACACCTCATTAATGCTCCTAATTAGCAGGCTTGATTAGTAGCTGAAGAGGACTGAAACCTTTATTTTTGCTATGGGTTTAGGGCTTCAGTGTTGGCCGATGGCCTCAGTAGCTTCAGTCAGGTATCTCCCACTGAAAAAAAATCATAGCTAAAATATTCAAGCAGCAAGGCTGGCTAGCCACAGACACATTACAACCTTGTGTGGGTGTGGTTTCAGATTAATTCTTAGTGGGGCATCTGTCCTGTAATGAACAATTCTGGATTCAAGCTTTGTTGTTAAAAAAGGCAAAACTGAAGGAAAGAGCACAAACATGTTGTGTGTAGAGCAAGTCCATCAAACAGAGCTCAGCTAGAGAGACTCTGTGCAGCAAGGGCAAAGTGAACATGTACAAGACGAGTAGAGAGCTAAAGCAGAGGACACATCAATGCAGGGATGTTTGAGAAACTAAAAAGATGTGGTTCCATTTCCCTAAACTAATGTGGATTAACTAAATGACATTATCATCCAATTTGGATATACTTATCCAGTAAAACGGGCTTCACTCATTAAGAAATTAAAATGCCATTAAAAGCCCCCCCATGGGATGCTGCTGCATTTTCATCAACCCGTTTTAAGAGTAATTTTCTCTTTTGGTTAAGCAAAGCAGACCATCCAAGATACTTGCTGTTGTGCAGACTAAGAGTTCCCATGGCTCCATGTAGTCCTAAACAAGCACAAAGCAGGGAGTTGACACCTGTAGTATCAATTAATGATCATCCCACCTCTTCTTCAAAATCACCCTCCTCTTCTCAGTTTCTTTGTAAAAACAGAGCAATGCAGCCTGCATGTCATCTCAGCCTGGGATGGGACCAAGTTTTTCCTAACAAAGCGCATTTCAAAGTTTTGGCACATTCCTGGTTGGTTGTGGTTTGGGTTTTTTTGTGTTTGTTTGTTTTTTGTGAGTGAAACAACTGCTTCATTAATTGCAGAGTTGAGAGAAGTGAAGTTTCTGCTGATATCTAGGTGAGCAGCAGCCCCTGGACACCACAAAGCCTGTGATGGGGAAGATGAACTTGTTCAGTCAGCAGATCTCAAGAAGATGCAGTAGGTCTATGCCTTACAAGGAACCAGATCTCACAGGCTAAGAGGAACACAAGTCACAGAAACAAAGCAGTTGGGCTACTGACACAGCCAAGATGAGATTTCAGGCACATTGTTCAAACTTATGTTTAGATGAACATCCCTCACACCTGCCCCAAGCTGCTGAAACACTGCTCTGTGCTGGTAAACAACCTCTGCATCCCACCAGCCTAGTGAAGCTGGTAAAGCAGTCCATTTGGACTGCTCTGGAGCCAAACTCAGACTCAAGACTCCTGCATCAACCTGGGCTCTCCTTTTAAAAAAAGGGAAGATGCAAATAAGGGAACAGCATTATCATATGCAGATGAACAGTTTTACGCCTCCTGGTACTCAAACACAGAGGAAATGAAAAGCCAGCATTCCTGCTGCTGAGTGGCAAATAACCAAACAGTCAGCTTTGAACTTTCTTCAAAGTAGCTAGAAAAAGGCTTATGCAAATGAAATTAGAAAACTTCTTAGCAATTCATCTGGTTTCACCAGGCAGAGACGAAGGGATTTTACATTAAGCTTCCTCTTTCTAGAAAATGAAAGTATCATCTGGTTTTGGAAAAGCATGTTGTTTAATTAGCACTTTTTTTTCCTCACTGTGCGATAAAGTAACAATTAGGTTCCCACAGCATTCAACATAAGCAGCTTCCTCTTGTGGAAAAAAGATGTGGGTGGTATGGGAAAAACAATCTGAGAAATATTTCCAGGTTTGAGACTGAGGTTTTATCCTGGCAAAAAAGACAGACACGTGGGTCATACACTGGCCTCCTCACTGCTCTTATTTATGCCAAACAAGTACTAGGCACAAACAGTAGACGGAAAAAAAGAAAAGGAGGAAAAAAAAAACCCTCTCAAACTGAGAATTTATGTCTTTAAGCAGATAGTATAAGGAAGGACTGCAAAGTAGGCTATAGGAAAAATGAGTGGAGAAGTGTAATCACTGGCTTGCTGGTTTAAGGGAACACATGAGTTTGAGACATAGGTGAAGTGATTGATTGCAACATATTCTAAAAGAAACATGTTTGACAGGAGACTTACATAGGGAAAAAGGCCCTGGAATCACAGCAAGTAGCTCATCTCAGAGGTGGGACTCCAAATGTCCCAAAAGCCCAATTATGTGGCTGCTTCACAACGGTGATGTGGAAACTGCACTGGTAGGGGGGCAGGCAAGGACAACAGAGGTTAAAGCTTTCTCCTTTCCCTCAACCCTTATAGCCTGTCTCTTTTGATTTTCACATTTGAAACTTCAGCAGTATAAACACTGGCCTTCCCCAATGTTGCTCTGTTGTTTAATAGTTAACAGTTCAATTTTGATGAGGAGCAGCTCCTAAGGGTATTGCTTAATTTTACCCTGGATCTTTTGATACTGCAACTTATCGTCTTCCCAAATAAAATTATGACCAGAGTTGAAACAGAGCAAGCCATCAATAAAACAGCAGTAAAAGTCAGCAGCAGCAATTGAAGGTGCTCTGCACTCCAAGAAAGGTTCAAATAATCATCTTTATTATGTAAGGAAGATTACATACGAAAAAACACATGACCTGTCAGTAGGATTTTTATGTATGTATTTACCTGGGGCATGCATATGGATGCAGCATAGATCACAGGCTACTTACATAGGAAACACTTGCCAGTGGACCACTGTTGCCTCCATGCTTGCTCACACCCACTCTATGTGTACACATACACACAGAGGGGAGGATTCACATCTGATCTTGGTCATAAAATCTCCTCTCTCAGTAACACAACCAACAGCTCAGGCCCCATTTTGGTGAGATGCTGTTGCTGTGCAGGGAAAGAGACTTGTGTGCCAGACCACTGCTTCACTGGCCATTGAAGCTGAATGCTAATAAAAGGGAAGAGAACAAGCCTAAGCTATGGCAGCTGGATGCCACTTCAGTCAAGGAACCTACAGTCCTGCAGATACCCCAATGTCCCTAAAGAGTGTTGTGCAAAACTCTCAGAATAAACCTTTTCCCATGTGATTACCAGTGTTTGCCCCCTCAAGACTGCAGTCAGAGCTGCCCAAGTGCCTCAGCCTTGGTACTAAAGACAGAATGCTGAGTTCAAACTAGTCTGGAAATCAAATCACAGCCATGTTTTAGATCCAAGCTCTCTAAAGCTGACACCCGAAATCGGTGCTACTGATTTCATTTCATGCCTGAACTCCCCTCTGTAAAATGGAGGTAATAATGCTCCATGTCACTAGGCTGTAATGACAGCAAATTAATTTTGATGAAGTACATAACCAGTGGAAGACAATACTCCTGCCCTCAGGACACAGCTCAAATACTGAGTGTTAAATTGTATACTCCATCTTAAAGAGACATACTCTCCAGCCCTTAAAGAGACAGTAGTGCTAGGATGTAATCTCGTTAAGGAAGACTAACACTATGCATAAATTCCTGACAATGCCCTCAGGAAAACTTCCTTCTTGCATTTCCTAACTTTACAGACTAAATAATGTCTTTTTTAGCATGGCTTTGTATGTGCTTTTTATGAAATTCAATAATGACTGTATCATATGGCCTCTTCAAAACTCCATTAGTGTCACGAGTGAAGTGGGATCCTTTAAATATACTGCACTGCTGATACAGTGGAATGAAAAATAGAAGATAATGGCCTACAAATACAACTACATGACACAGCATTGAAGAGAGAGAGTGATAACAGGCATCTTAGAGGACAAATGAAACTGGAGACCTTAGATTCAGGTACTGGGGGGCTGATGGCTCTAGGGAGTCCAGACACTTCCACAACTGGACCTCTTCTACTGTCTACCTGATCTTTTTCTACATCCTTCTCTTTTTCATCCATTTTGGAGGAGAAGTGCCTTGGGACAACCTGGCCCACCTTCTTGACTTACAAAAAGAGGTCCCTCCTTGAATACCCTTACATGTGCCCTGTACACTAAAGCAGAAACACTCTCACCCAGCCATGCAGAGTAAAGCACTGCACTGAGCACACGGGACTTTCCACAGAAAGTATTGTGAAACCAGTACTGTGAGAGCTGAAGCTTCTTTACAGCACTAAAACACATTTTGGCACAGAACAGAAATTTAGATTGCATGATTAAGACACATGAGACTTCACAAGAACTGTGCTACTAATTTAGGAATAACTGAGCACTACTCTGTGCAATTACAGTGGGGAAAAAAAAGCTGCTGCTCTAAGACTTCAGGCCCTTTGTTCCCAAATACAACCTGGTTATTAAATCTCCTTTTTTCTTTTTATTTAATAATGAAAACTATGTCTCTTTTGGAGCTTTGGCTGAAAGATCTCAAGCCTCACCAGTGAATGGTAAACATGAACATCTTTGTAGCAAGGCTCTTTAATGGTGTATAAGCAAACACTTCAAGATGTCCCTGAAGGAGCTGAGTATTCCCAGCACAGTAACTTGCTCAAGTGAGAGATACTTGGTCCAAATGTTGAATAGCAATTTTAAAAATAAATTTTTAACAATCCAGCTCCTTATGTGAGGACGAAGTTCAGATAACAACCCTGACCAAGAGCCCTGAAGGCTTTCAACTGGGCGTTTTGCACCAAATAAAGAACTTGCAGATGACAACAAACAGACAAAATACACAATGAGCAGATACATAAGAGAACACTGAATTTAGGTCAGTTATACCAGGAAAGACACTTAGGCTTCAGAGCAACTAGCAGGGTTTTCTGTTGATTGGGGTTTTTTTGTTTTGTTGTAAGAGAGATTGCCCAATGATTTAAAAATAAACAAAATGGGAACTCCACTTCCCCAAGTGAGAACACCACAAAATTAAGCCTGTTGCAATACAAACTCACTATGAGGAATGCAAAAAAATGGCTGCTAAGAGACTTCTGTCATAGGGAAGGGTGCTTGTCAAAGACTTTGGGACAGAAGGAAGATTTAAAAGAGAGTGCAAGCTAAGACTTCACAAGATAGCAACAACAAAGGCAAAATTGAGAGGGAAAATTATCTACAAATAAAAGCACTACAAATTCCAGAACAGTTCTCAAATCTAATTCTCTCGATTGTCTGAACTGGCTAGCTATACTTCAAAAGCCTGGAAATTAGGGTTTTCTGCACAAGATATGTTGATTCTGTGTTGAAGGGCTCAAACACCACTTAACAGAAGACCCTGCTTATTACACTAGATAAAAATAGTGGAAATTTCAATTGGCTCCTGATTACCTAGAAAAACAGGGGGCTCAGGAATTAAGGTGTGTACATGTACACAGGCTGTGGTCTAAGAATATACAAAGCTGTGGAGAAAAGGAGAGACAAAAGAAAGAGCAGGCTGCTACTCATGATGGAGCACAGACTCCCAAAGGGACAGTCCACACATCCCAGTGCCATGCAGACGTCCTAGATTCAGAAGCAGCATACAGAGCACACCAGCTCTGCTCTAAGGCCATGCTGATTCAGCACTGTTTGTGACCCATGCTGAAGAAACCACCACCTGGATGTCATTTTATAAATCTGCAGCCAATGCCTCAGGTATTTTTTTTTTTAATAAGGTTATTTTTCCAATCACTTTCCACAGAGCTTACCTGATAAATGACAGTGTGTCTGGATGTTTACTCACAAGTCCTACTGGGTATAAGCTGGCTTATGCTGAGACTAGTAAGGTATCTAGGCATCCATCATGTGGTTAAACTGCAGCTGAGGGGTCAATCCTGACAAATCAAAAGCCAGCTGACTAAGGATTTCCTCTAGTCTTATGCTAAAGCTATGGTGAACAGTGTATGCCAGAAACAGTTGTTTCTTCTTCAGATTTCAATGCAGACTTCAAGGAGGCCTTTACAGAGCACACCAAGGGATACACTGCTTAAACACTGCTCACTCAGAGGAAAGGTGCTGAACATTTTGAAAGGGAGAGCACTGCCCATAAGCACTAGTCAAGCACATCTACATTCCCTGGCAACACAGCAACTGTGGAGCTTCCCATTCAGATGAGGGTTGTGTGCACCTACATCTTCCCTTCCAAATCCCTTCTATGGCCTCATCTCTGCTGAGCAAACCCTCCTCGGGAAATACCTGTGCAACCTCTACTTGGCTCACACAGGGTGAGAGGAGCTGTGACCTCAGCTGAGGGCAGGGAGCAAACCTCAGGGAGGAGGAAGAAACTCAGGTACCATTCCTGCCTAGACATTTGGAGAGCCCACCTGCATGATGTCCTGAAGGCTTTCAGTGAAGGACAGCTCAGCCTCCACCATGTAGAACTCCGCCAGGTGCCGCCGACTCTGCGAGTTTTCCGCTCGGAACGTCGGGCCAAAGGTGAACACATGAGTAAAAGCCCTGCAAGGCAGCAGGGAACACGCAGGTGAGGTCCAGCACACAACTGGGTCTGTCACACCTAAAGCTCTCACTTTTCTCCCTGCATCTAGAAACAATCATGCTTCCATTTCATCTTAGACCAGTTAAATGGCACTGGCTCAATAAGCTGCTGTATATTCTTTCATCCAGGCATGGAGAGGGGATATTCACACCTTGTGACTCAGAGATGTTGCACACACACACTATTCAGCTTTCTCTGAACACAAGTCATGCTCAGGTCACTTTTTGTAACCGTGTGGGAGTAAAACCCAACATTCTGCAGAACTGGACAACTAGAGAAGCACGCAGATACTATACCAATCATGCTGTCCTCATCCACGTGCCTTTACATTTCTTTGCTGCAATGCCTGACCTTCACAGGTGCTGTGAGACCCCAGTGTTCAGCAGAGCAGAGTGGGCCATGCTGCTGGGCACTGAGGGGTGGCCAGTGAAGCCCAGCAGGATGGGAGGTGTATGGTGTGCAGTCCCCCTCTACTGGTAAGACTGAAGTTCATTGCTCAGAGAGCCAAAGAACTGGGCTCTTCCACACAGCTAAAAATGGTTCAGCTGAAAGGGGTCCCTACTGCAGGGATCACATCTGGGAGAGCATTTAACGCTGAAGCAACCAATGCATTTCCTATTATGAAGCCATTTCTCCAGCCACGTTCTGGGGAGTCTATTTAAATACATCCTCTCTTGTTCTGCAGTCATGTCATGCTGTGTTTCCACTTCCTTCATGAGAAACCTTCCCATCAAACACCATCACAGCTTTAAAAGTTTTGATACTATGTGGGAAGCTGCACTCCAAGCAATCCCTTTTACACTGTGATCTATGAGCACTTGAGCTCCTGGACACCCTTCAAGCCAGTGAGAGCTTCCCAAATACACGCCATGACATCTGTGTTTCCTCTCATTCTGCATGGGAAGAAAACCGTGATTGGGGAAGAGAGCAAGCTGCTTCAGAAAAACCATGAACTGGGCAGCTGCTATCTTTGGTACATCTTTAACTTGATGTTATTTTTAGCTGCAGACAGCCTGTAGGAGAAAAAGAACGCGATCAGTAGAGATTAAGCACAGTTTGACACTCATGAAAGGATGCGTGCTAATTGCTGGGGCTGGCATTTGACTTGTATCTTGCTCTACAAGCTTTCAACTTAAAAAGGACGTTCTGAAGTTTCTGAACAGGCTAATTTTGTTAAACTGAAGTTTAAATAAACAGCACTACAAAACCCAGCATTTTTCATTTGCCCCTTATGCAGACATCTGTGCTACAAATAAAGGAACACACACATTCTGCTTCACTCATCTGTTCCCTCATGTCACATGTTGGTTAAAGGTTACGATCCAAAGAAAGAGCACTTTCTTTTTCCTTGAGTTGCTAGTAGTAAACACACCAGAAGAAAGTTTCAGGTCAAGACTTTGAATACATAGCCTGCCTGTAGGTTTCTTTTCCCCATGGCTGTGTTTTCCCTCCTCCAAAAAACACTTTTTCTGTCTCCACTTTGCTCTTGTACCTGCACTTTCTCTTATATGACCACAGCATCTACAACCAACTAACTAGATTTTGCAGCAAACATCTTCCTTCAAACATCATTTTCAGCATGCCACTTTTCCCTCTGCTGCCCTTCTCCCTTCCTGAGATGTTACTGTAAACTTCTGTTACTCCATCATCCTCCTCCGAACTGCCCTTTGCTGTAGCATCCACAAAACCTCAGCGATGTTTGGCTAGAGTGATGTACCAAAACTATTACTCACTGCACAGGTCATTCACTATTATATCACCAGTTCCTTGTGATCCCCCATCTGTAGCCACCTGTTGTCTTGGGTTGTACAGAAATTCATGTTCTTCCCCACATAGCCTTTTTGGCTTGTTTTTTTCCCCATGCTCCTAACAGCACCTGGTACAACAAGGTCTTGGATCCAAAGTTTAAGAGCCTCAACTACTATAGCAATACAAACAACAAATATGAAACAGTGAGTCACACAGCCAAAATCTTTAAGGTAGAACTGGTCAAAAGCTTTTGTTTGTCAGGTTGCAGAGGTTGGCCTACAGTGGGAAACAGGAGTTAGAGGCAGGTTCTTGCTCCACCTGCCCCACATTTCAGGCTTTTGCTAAAATACTTCAATTTGAGGCCCCTCAGTTAAAGAAAGATTGTTTCCTAAATAAATGACTTTAGTCACAAGTTCAGTTTGTGACTCAGCCAGGATCAGATGCAAGATGAAAATACTGTGAAAAGCTTACAGTTGCTGCAGTACTCATTGAGGTCTGCTGAGTTTGAAGTGCAGGTCTCTGATGTCTCACTGACATGAAGGCCTCAAAGTAACATTGAAAACTAAAGTATGACGCTAGCTGGCTAGCATGAGATCCTTTCCCACAGAGCAACACCCTGGCTTCAGGGAGAGACGTTTCTCAGTGGCTGTCCACGTGCAGGCACTGACACTTCAGTTGCTGTGGCAGGACAGTCTCTGGCAATGCAGGCTGCTAAGAGCACTTTGAACTGCACTTATTTCCTACTGATCAGCAGCCCAGGCATGATGATTCATTACTCATCTTTCAAGGGGCTTGCTGACTGCAAGATACCTAAAAGCAATCAAAAATAATAATAAAAAACATACCCTCTTACTGCTCCAAGATGTCAGCCATGGTCAAGCACTTCATAGTCAGAGAACAATTTTGTACTGCAAGAATAAAGCCTCTCTGTGCCCAAGACAGCTTTTGGGGAGGGCAAGTGCAGAACAACTCCCACAGCAACCAATTTCTGTCTTTCCTCAGCTCTAGGCACTTGTACACAGAGAACCACCTATGTTTATAGAACAAACCATTAGCACTGCAACTCTATGGACTGTCCAAAGGTAACAGTAAGGGTTTTGTGATAGCCCGTAGCACCTAACATCACCAGCGCAGGGCTGAACTTGTCCCTTGAAAAGAGTGAAAAACAACACTCACTCCCTAGCCCCTCTCCCCATCAAATAAACCCCCATCTGTGGGGAGGGGAGGAATCATTCATTTCTCAGGCTAGCTGTAAAGGGAAAAGACTGTAACTGTGAGAACTTCACCAGGATCCTGGGACCCTGGCAAAGGGAAACTAGCCAGATGTCACGCTGGCAAAGCGATCAAAGGAGCGCAGTGAATGCAAGTCATCTGCTAACAGCAATGTAGCACTGACCAGAGGCCTGGACATAACAGAGAAACACAGCTAAAAATACATATAGTCACTGTAATCAGCTCTCTGATTTATATTCCATCCAGGCATTTATATACTGTTTACTGTGCCCTGCCATTCAAGATATTAAGCAAATGCCCACTATACAAATGAAGCCTTTATTTGTACTTCATCTGCTATAAAAAGATATCTGTGATTTGATACACTGCTGTATCACACTGAGCACATACAGATATATCAGAAAAATGGGATGAGAGTTGACTCTGCTCCGATTTCATGGTACTGAGAGCAAACCAGTCATTTTGTTCTGCGTGCATTCAGCACCTAGCACAATAGAGCCTCAGTGCAGGGCTATGACTCCTATGCTCTATGATGCAAATAATCAATCATTTAACATTCCCAGACCTCTGCAAGACTTCCAGCATTTAAAAATAACTTGAAAATTCTGTCTAAGTCTCCAAAGCGCCTAGGTCAGTTTGGGTTGTGGGCACTCAAGAGTCTTTAAAAAAAAAAAAAAAAATCGGTAGTGCTAATTCCTCATCTCCAACAAAGGCATACACACAGGAGAGGAAAAGAAAGCTCACTAATCTGTTGAGCCTTTTTCCTTAGCCATTACAGGCAGAGCAGTAATGTCTGTAACACTGTCCTTGTACGTGCTATCAAAGAATACAAGAGAGGCTTTGAAACGAATCCTTTTGCAGTCAGCTTTGCCCAGATCAGAGCTCTGGACAGCAAGCCTGAGTGCATTTATGCAGTTCACAGGCACTGCTGGGGTCGACACCACAAGAAGGCACAGAGCTGCTTAATTAATTGCTCCCTTTCTGTGACTGCATTTCGCTCTGCCCAGTTCTCTGGGAAAATCTGAGAGCTTAATGCGAAGGCCAAGAGAATACCCACTGCACTTCTTCCAACACACTGAAACGCATCAAAAGCCAGAGCCCCATCCTGCTAAATGCTGAGCTTGCTCACCCCAGCCCAGCAAAGGGCCCAGCTGCTTTTAGCTATAGGCTCCCAGGAGTCCCTTTGGACACCAAAGCAGTACCTGCAAGTGTTGCTGGGCCACAGCCAACCTTTGCATGGATGGTGGAGGCTCACTGTTGCACAGGCCACACTTATGTTCTCTACCCTATGGACAGCCAGAAAGGGAGAAACTTCCCCCCTTTCACCTTCATTTCACACACTACTAAAACAGTCTCCAGAAGCAGCCACCTTTGGGAGCTTTCTGACACGTAGAATGAAAGCTCATTGCCTTTGAGTTCATTGACATTTCATTATAGAGGAAGTGAGAGGAACCAATAGAGAAGTAATAAGTATCCGTACCCAAAGCTGCTTCAAATCATTCTTTTAATTAAACTCATGCAATGTTTCTAGGCCTCAGTGTCTCTGCCTTGCTGGCAACTTTTACAGTGCAATCCAAATAGAATTAATTGTGCTGATGGTTCCCAAGCCAGAAATGGATTGTGCTCCTTTTCTGAGCCTGGACACCATGCTGCTACCGAGGTAATAAAGGCTTATTTGTGCTGTTGAACCAAGGGCATATAACTCTGAACAAGGCTATTAATCAAGAAGATGCAATCCCTGCACAGTCAGCTTACAACCAATGCCAAGGTCACACCACACAGTAGTGACACAGCTGGAGGCAGAAGCTGGTTCCTGTGACTCAGGGCTAAGCACTAAACCACACCAGTACACACAGAGAGCAACAATGTTTTTCAAAACATTGTCACCCCAGTGATTTCTATGTAAGCCATAAAAATACATTACCATCATGGCAGAGGGGGAACAATTAATTTTCACGGTGCCCTTGCAGTCACCCCAAAATACAACACACGCCTGTGTAAACACAAATATATTGATTACTCTGGCAAGATCTGCAGCAACGAATTAAGCTGAACAGTGACTTATGCCAAATCTCATCTCTGGCCATGCTAAATGAACACAGGGTGTAACCCTTCAACACAGTGTGCTCCCCTGCACCATAATCCACCAAACCCTCCCTGCCACACACACACACACTAAAATCTGGATTGCAAGAAAATCTAGAAACAATAACTTCTAACCAAAATACAAAACAACACACAATGTCAGCAGAGGAGGAGAGACCCTCAGCAAAGTGACCCTAAAGCCCAGGAGTTTAGCTTTATCTACCCATTGTCCTTTCTCTCAGGAAGGGAAGAAGTTAATAAAGTGAACCATCTGATTTAATTCCACTCTGTTCTGGCATGACCATATTCATTTTGAGCATGGAGGACCTGCCTGAAATAAGCACTGAAATAAGCAGGTGACTTTGCTCAGCTACCAGGACACACCAGTTAGCTGCAGTGCTTGACCTGACCACGAGTGGGATTGTTCAGGGATGCTGAAATTTGTCTGTTGAAAGAGGTTCTTTTAAATCCTTGTGCTGGGTAGACTGTGTTAAAAAATACCTGCTGGAGCTGGACAGAAATATCTGGGTTTTAACCACCGGGTAAAAATAATACTTCCATTACTATTGTCTGGTGGCTTGGATTCTGCCCAACGAAAATGCACATTTCTGTTGAAAAGGCAGCAGAACGGACTGAATTTTACCAAGAAAAAATGAGTTTTGAAAGACTTCTCATAGGCCATTTCTGCTTGCCCACTGGAGAAATGCAGATGAGAAAAGCTTCATCTTGACAGGGACTTTTGTAGCAAGCAGTAAGTGAGGCTCCAGCCTGGGCAGCAGAGCTGGTGTGCTGAGTGCTGAGGTTTCAGCTCATGCTGCGACGAGATGGGACTGTACTTCCTTTTGTAAGCAGCCAAAAATAAATACATAAATTAAAAAAAAAAAAAAAAGAAAAAAGAAAGCTGTCTAAGTTCCCAGACAGGGACTGGGAAGTGCCAACTTCCCCCTGCAGCCAGTCAGACTGAAGCAATGCAGCAGCTTTTCTTGCTGCAACCTCCAAAGGGCAGGGATCTGTGATGCCCGCGAGGTCACATACGCGGAACACCCTCCTGCCACGCTCCAGGACCTGCTCTCCCCTTGCCACAGCCTCTGCTCCGGATTCAGCGGCACAAAACAGAAGATGGGACCAGGATCCTTCCCAGGTTATCCCCCTCTGCTGGAATATGATCCAGCCACACTTGAGTAATTAACAACCAAGTGACCCATATACCCTAATTATCTGGCAAAGCACTCAGAAGTTTGTTTATTAAACCTCACAGCAGAGCTAGACACTGGATTGTCAGTCTGCAGATGGCAGAAGAAGAGGGGAAAACTGAGACAAAGGACGTAAGAGTTACTCAGAGCAATACAAGTCGTCTGCTCCAGGCCCAAAGACCTCATCAGCCTGGGTCCTCCACCCTTTTCTGCAACAGTGTTGTACTTTATTGTCAGTGGAGTCTTGCTTTGTCCTAGTTCTGATATTATTGTTTCTAATTAAAGTCAATAAAATGACTGATTAGCAATGAAAACTCAAGCTGGGTTGATGAAAGCTACCAGAGTCATTGAGGATTTATTAAAATAATAATTTCCCATGCTCTAGCTAACAGAGCTATTCTACAAAGGAGAGCTACAAAACGTTTCAAAGATTTAAATAAAATAGGTAGCTAAGATGCTTTTCAAACTTAACCATCCCATTGACTCCTACTCTAAGGCATTAAAATACAATACCAACATGTTTGGGGGGGGAACAACTGGATTAAATCTTTTTCATTTCAAAGTGAAAAAAACTCATGTTCTTTAAAAACTGCATTATAACAGCCAGGAAGAAGCTGTTTAGTTTTAATTTTTTCATTTTTCAGATGAACATTGGTTTTATGAACTCTGCAAGTATCAATCACAACATGAAAAAAGCACCAGAGGCTGCATTACTGAACAAAGGGAATCATGGTTCAGGCCACATTCCAAAGTTTGGGTGTAACTATTTAAAACCTCCAAAGCCTAAACAAAATAAATAAACAAAGTAAGCAACTGTATAAAAAGAAGTACCAAAATATGTACAAAATGAAACACAGTTCAGCTGACTACAACATGTATCTATATTCTACTGTAGTACAACGACAGCAAATCCAAGAATTTGAGGGCATGTGCTAATGGATTTGTGCATCTATTTTAAGGAAAGCTGTGGGAGCAAATAGGGAAAAAGCTGCCTGCCTTCACATCTAATCCTGGAGCCACTTCCCAAGGCACAGAGACTCCTTGAAAAGCAGAGCTGCAGCCTGGACACAAGGCAGGTTCATGCTCTCATAAGCCATCAGGTTTGCCACGGCACTGTTCTGCCACTGATGGTCAGCTGAGCTGCCCACAGCCTCCTTGCCTGCCTCAGTCACAGAGTAAAATAAGCTTGCAGAAGTCACCGTGAATGTGGCTACTATGGCACAGGGCTGTGACAGACCTACTGTCACTCACAAAGCCACAGCTCCTCAAACCCCTGCAGCTCTCACAGCATTGTCCTGGCACGTGGATGAAGTGGAGCTGCAAGGCCCTGTGCACATGTGGATGCTGGGCTCTCTTGACACAGATCCTACAGCACCTACCACTGACTGGAATAGGGATGACGAGGTATTCAGAGAAGGGAAAGGGAATATGCACTGATAGAAACATTGGCTTACTTTGAAAATGAGGACCAAGAATTTCAGCTGAGGACACCTCTCACCAGATGAGCATAAAACTGGTTTTCCTCTTGCCACCTGCACTTGATTTTTATAGCAAGGACATAACACAAAGAACACATAGTCCAAGACTGCTGGGATTGCATTCAGCCCTCCATGTGAGGATCCCAGAACATGGCTCAACTGCAGCTGTCCCCAGCACACACTCACCATGCTTGCAAGCAGAATACATGCTCATCCTCCCAAAAAGGTGGAGAGGAAAAAAAGGACCAACAGGATACCAAATGTGGACTGCAAAGCTCCAACTAGCCAAGCAACTCTAGACTCACTCTTGTACCTCCAGAGTTCATGTATTTGGCCTCCCAATAATACAAAGTCATTAACAATCACTGCAGCAGTCATGAACCAGACTGAAGTATGCAGTAATTGATTAAAACCAGACATGCCACAGTTGCTTTTTATAGATCCAATTAAGTGTCAGCCTAATTAATGGAAGTTAGTGCACTAATTATAAGAGTCTGCATTATGACTCAGACTCAAACAAATGTTGTGCAAGAAATGTAAGAAATTTTTTTCAGACATCCAAGATAAATAATTACACTTATTTTTGTTACTTCTTAGCAACAGGAATGTTATACAACTGGACATCATTCCTGCAGCTGCATTCAGAGGCATTTAAAATTGTACAGTGTAGAGCAAATATTTGTTTAAAGACAATGCAATCCGTTTCATCATTAGCAAGTCATTTTGGAATCAAATTTTAAGAGTGTGTGTTGCCAGACTGCTGAGAATGAAGCCTCTTTTATGGAAGGCAGCCTCAAACACATCTCTTTTGAGCTCTGCAGTGTTTTCTTGAACATCAAAATGACAGCTCTCTCTCTCATTCTCCAACCTCCATGCTTTGAAAAACACTGAAGTACTGGCATTTTAGAAGTGAAATCAGTGTGATTTTAGTACCTTCTACAAACAACAGGAAATTCACTGAGTTCAGCTCTCTACAAACTCAGGCAGACACAGCCAAAATAGTCTGGATGACTGAAATGCTTTTTAGGCCCTCTCCGCAATTTGCAAAACCAGTTGCAGGATTGCAGAGAATACCTGGACTAGGCAGAAGAGCAGCAGAATGCATGATGGTTTAGCAATCAAGGGGATGTGCTTGAGGAGAGGGGGATTAATTATGCTGCATCTAAACGAAGTTTGATAAGTAGGTGTTAGCAGGCAGAAGTCAGAATGAAAGACTGAGATTTTAAGTTAGCAAGAAAACACAAGTCCTGGGGATGTTGAACTGAAATTGAGCTAGAGAGATAATTCACCAAGATGGTACTGTGCCTGAAATAGGTGGAGAGGACAATGAGAACAAAAGCAAGAAAAAACTTAGAAGAAGAAAATTACTTGGGCTGGAAGGGACCCTCAGGAGGTCATTGGTCCAGTCTTCTGTTCAAAGCAGGGTCAGCAGAAGGCCAGAGCAGCTCAAGGCTCCACCTAGCTGTGTCTCTGATGAAGAGCACAGAGTTTCTTCCATCAATCTTTTTCAATGCTTGACTGATTTCTCCATTATTTTCCCCACTATGTCCACCGAGAACTTCACTTTTCTCAACTTACCCCTGTTGTATCTTGTCCTCCTGCCATTCATCACTGCCAAGAGCGGGCCTGTCTTTGGAGAACCTCCTGCATTGCAGGTCCTAACAGGCTGCTTATAAGGTTGTCCCTCAGCCTTTTACCCATTTGCAGGGAACTTCAAGAGAATGTGAGATGAACAAGAGGAGAAACCTAGTGAAGGCCTGATATAAGAGAAGAGAAACAGGGCTAAGGAGAGCAAGGAATGATAACTTATGCTGCCATTTAGGGAGGGAATAGCTCCCAGAGGTTTTAGGAAAAGCAATTTTATTTAAGCTCATGATGCAAAAGGCAGAACAGACAGTGCCTGGGATGAAATGTGGCAGACGGGAAAAGCACTGATGTTAAACTATTAACAAGAGGGGCTGAAAAGAGAGCAGGTACAGCCTGTGGGAAAGCAGAAGAAAAAAAACAAACTGCAGCCAGCAAGCTGTACTTCTTGACAACAACTGGCTTTGGCTGTCTCCAGTATGTCTCTGAATCATCTTCAGCTGTCACAGAGCCTCCAGCCCAGTTCAGGTCCCCAATGGGGCCTTTGTCCTCACCAGAGGATCAGGGAAAAGGAAATACCACAGGGACTTCACAGCAAACCAATGACATTTAAAACCAGATATCAGGACACAGACAGCCCTACACTTCCACCACACACACTGGTTACTGACTCATCAGATACTGAAGGGGAGAGCTGTATTACTGAATAAAGACTTTTCTGGAGACCTTAAAAAGCCCAGAGATTTACAGCAGCTGACAATGATTCAGACACACTGAGCAGACAACCTAGATGCCGTCACTGCTGAGATGAGGCACAGTGAAATGAGAAGTTGTGCCAAGTAGGCCGTTTGTGTCACACAGAGACAAGATGAACTCCTCTGACCTTGCCTTCAATAACAAGCATACATAGCACAGCAGACTGTCAATAAACACAGGAACATCTCTCTCCCCACTTTTCCTCAAAGAAAAAACTCACCAACTATAAATGGCTCACTGTTCTCTCCTGTAATCAGGAATAGCATCCCAAGCCACCCTGCCATGAAACAGAGCCCTGAACAACACACAGGCATGGGCATTCAGGTGATAGATACCCTGTGGTCTGCAGATGAAGTGTCTGCAAGGACACAGAAGATGTGATTCCAGACTCATCCAGTAAGTCTTCTCCATACCTCTTTCCAGCCTTTTCCAGCCACAGCTTGGAGGTTGCTCATGAGCTCTGAAAAGCTAAAAGCTGACCCCAAAATTACATGACTGCTAACTTGACCTTCTGTTCCCCTTCTACATACACTTGCCCAAGGACAAATTCCTACTTGCCTCTCCTACCTATCCTGCTCCACCTCTGCTTTCTAATGGACTTCTGCAGGATCTGTCTCTCTCCCAAGTCCTACAAGTCACAAGAGAATATATGAGTCAAGACTGGATGGGGAAGGGTCTCCTCCCACAAATTCCCAGGAACAAAGTGTTCTTGAGAGCTTTAAGACTGCAACATACATTTGTGACTAAATATACATTTAAGACTGCAGACATTATATTTAAGCTAAAGGTATTTTTTAAAGACTAGATAATTTTATAAACATGAAGATTTTAGTCTGGCTAAAACAAAGGGTAAATTTCATGGAATCAAATCCAAAACAGATAAACCTTTACTGTTTACCTGATATGTTTATTGGGAAGACCAGAATATTTCCATTTTGGAGGTGGAAGACTCACTTTTTACTACTCTAAGGGTGACAGTGTCAAGACTGTCAAAGAGAGAGTTCTCTTTCATAATGGGTTTGGTTTTCACCTACACTGAATTTTCCCAATAAATTAACTAAATTAGTATATTGAGTAGCTGGCATGAAATTCGCACAACCACCCTTATTTGAAGGCACATTTTTCTGAGCAGGTGCAATGTGGATTCTCCTCAGACATGGTACTTGAGCCAAATCACTGCTGGCCAGCTGGACTGTTGATAGAGCCTGTCAGAGACCAGATCTCAGGCAGGTAGCACTGCAGCTGTTTGCCACGTGCCAGGGGGTTCATCATGAACTTACAGTGACCTTAAAAACACTTTTAAAGTGATCAGTTACTGTGGAGTAGAAACCATCTGAAAACAGGAGGGATAAAATCCTAGCTTTGGAAAATGTGTTAAAGATTGGCCTTTTCATCTGGGTGTTCTGACCTGTATTTCTAATGGTATTTGCTGCCCATGCCTCATATGTGATGTTGAGGCACAGTGCTGGAGATTTTTTATGTAATCACTGTTGCACAGTTTAATTGGCTGCTGATAAATAGCTGCAGTGAAATTGTTCAAAGGGCAATTTTTGCATACGAATCAAAACATATAAATTTTTTTCAGAAATTTCTTTTCTGCCTGGTTTATTCTACCTGAGAGACTCAGTCACTTCTCAGGACAGCTCAGTGTCTGATATGCTGAAATACCCAAGCTAGACATTCTTGATAGACAGGATGTTTCCCATGTGGTGCCCTGTCTGCTGTGGCCAAAGCACAGGTCACTTGGCAGTCAAAGACTGGCGTCATCTCAGATATTAGCTGGGGAAAGTTAATGAGGAAGAGGTTTATTTAACTGAAGTGGGGGGAGATTTGGGTCTCTGGAAGATGGGATGACATGAGTTTCTATGTGTTAGACTTAATTGACTGTCACACGTTGTGACCTTTACTGGAAGACATAATTCTACAATTCAAGTAAGTCCAAAGAAAAAACATGGATTCTAATGACCAACCTGAAATACAATCTCACTCTATTACATCAGGCTGTATTCCTTAAATAGTACACAGCTTGCTCTAAGATAGAGCAGAAAGCTAAACTCAGCAGATTACCTGTCTGGTAAATACTTTTTCCATTGATATCACTCAGATGCACGTCGCTCTCTAAGGATGGATAAAAAAAAATCAGTGCTCTTCAAAATGCAGTACATTACAGGTTCATGTTCCTATTTTACAGTAGTGTGTTGCTCTTACAGGCATTTTGAATGAATCCAGGGCCATCTAAATTTAGATGTGTTTATTCATAATGGAGCATAGCTGTTCTGGGAACCTGCTCCTTTTATTTTTATTAAAGAACACTGAGTTTTGGAGGCCTGCAGCTCAAGTGGTATTGAATCGTTTCAGTCTTCAAAAATATATGAAGGTCTTCTAGATGCAAAAGCACTGCACTGATATATCACACAGCATTAACTCTCTACATGCTATGAGACCTCCAGAGCATAAAATCATTGAATGGTTTTGGAAGTTACCCCAAGGACAATGTTGTTCTAACTCCCTAGCCATGGCCAGAGACGACATCTACCACAGGTTGCTCAGAGCCCCATCCAACCTGGCCTTGAATACCTCCAGGGATGGGGCATCCACAGTTTACCTGGTAAACCTGTGCCAGTGCCTCACCATCCTCAAGTAAAGAATTTCTTCCTAATACCTAATTTAAAACTCTCCACTTTCAAGCCACCTCCCCTTGCCCTGTCACTCCATGCCCTTGTCCAAAGCCCTCCTCAGTTCTCTTGTAGCCCCTTAAGTACTGGAAGGGGCTCTAAGGTATCTCTGGAGCCTCCTCTTCTCCAGGCTGAACAACCCCAGCTCTCTCAGCCTGTGCCCATACAAGGGGTGCTCCATCCCTCTGTCTAGGCTGGCCTCTCACCACGCCCATCATCCAGCCACTGCCAGTCAGTCCATTTCTGGCAGATCACCATGGCAGATACCCAAGGCATACCAAAATTACCAGTTGGGAACATCCCACAGACAAAGACAAAAACTTCTACTTTTGCTCACCCTGCCATTACTTCCAAATGGAGCTGGCCAGAAACCGTCAGGAAGGCAGGCACATTGAAGAAATGGGTCTTTTCTGCTGACTCCTTTGCCTCTCTGCATGTCTGTAACAAGGAGCAACAAGTCAGACCATTGGTGTTCAAATAAAAAGCACAGCACCCGGCTTATTTTCCCTATTTTAAAGCATCGATTTTCTCTTCCTTCCAAGAGGAGGAAGAGAAGAATCTATATCATCTGTAGTTTGAAGCTTCATACAGCATTGCCTTCAACATTCAATTTCAAGCCTGATGAGAAAACTGAGGAGTGTTTTCTGTGTCAGTCCCACTGACTTTCAGAAAAAACCTTTAAAAATAGTGTTATTTTCTTTTCATGAGGAAATGAATTTTGTTTCCACTGGAAAAAGACAAACAGTAATAAAAAAAGGCAATGCAATATCCTCTTAAGATTTGTTATTAAGTCTTCAAAAATATCACAACTGAAACAATATTAACTTGGGGACATCACAGCTTACATATTATATAGGCAGCGAAAAATAAACTGTATTTCATTTCAGCTTTTGCATGCTTTTTTCAGGTCATCAGATAGTTTAAGTATAAAAATCTACAAGTAATAGAAAATGTAGCAAGTTCAGTGTTCCATTATGAAAAACCTCAAAGAAAAAAAGCCCCAAGAGACAATAGGCACAGATTTTAAAAAAGGCACACAAAAATTCATCTGAAAGCAAGAATAACCTTTAATATTTATGGTGGGTGTCAAGCACTAGAACAGGTTGTCCAGAGAGGCTGTAGTCTCCCCATCTGGGGAGATATAAAAAACTCAGCAGTGGAGTACTGGGCAACTTGCTCCAGCTGACCCTGTTTGAGCACAGTGAGATGGATTAGATGATCTCTAGAGGTCACAACTCGGTGACTTTTAAAGAAACACGAAGATAAATGATATTGTGCTTCAACATCTTGTATATTTCAATGTCATCCCTAAACTTTGGAGGAACCAAAGGTTCAGGAGAAAAACAGAACAGAACTTCAAAGTTAATCTGAGGTCTAGCTGATCTACATTCACTTCCAAACAAAGCCTTTCTTCTGAAATGAGTTTGAAATACCCACTTTTCAAGGTGTAGCTCGTAGGAGTGATGCTAAGTGTTGCTAGTTCAGCTAAGTATGGCACTGCCTGCAGCCACCCCACTCCCCAACTTGCTCTGTCACAGGGAGCCTTGTTCACCAGCCTTTGATAGTCTACAACCTGACATTTTGCTCAATC
Organism: Aegithalos caudatus; assembly: GCA_013389925.1. Lineage (NCBI taxonomy): Eukaryota > Metazoa > Chordata > Aves > Passeriformes > Aegithalidae > Aegithalos > Aegithalos caudatus. The sequence continues at coordinate 199,126 of WEIU01008394.1, forward strand.
AGCTTGAAGGTGTTACTTTTGTTCTCAAAAAGCTCTGCTGCTCATCACAAAGATAAAACAGCGACTTTCAAAAACCTCAGATCACAAGGCAGTTTTATCTCTTCACAGCATCACACTGAAGAAAAGAGCAAGCTTGCCTTGTTCCACAGAGATCAATGAAAATATGACAATTTGTGGCTGTATCCCCAGGACAGCTTCCTTTGTTTCAGAGGTTTTGCGATTCTAAAAAAACCAAACACCAAACTCCAAGGATGCAGAAGCAGGCCCCTACTGTTTTCATCAAATAAACCCAGAGCATTTTCTCAAAAACAATAAGGATATCAATAAACATCAGACATTCACATACTGCAGCCTCAGAACCATGGCCAGAACACTAAAGAGAAGAGCCGTAGTTTCTGATTTCTCTTTCCCTGCAAATTTAGTTCAGTGACATTCCTTGTTTCACTAGTGAAAAATCCCACTTAATCCTGTAGGATGCAACTTCTAAACAATGAGAAAGGGACAAACTGCAAGCAAGAAAAGAACAAGAAATCAGCCACAAAATCTCAGTGCTAATCCACAAACAGGATACAGCTGTCTCCAGGAGATGGGGTTTATTTATAATGACTTTGTGTCATTTTTCATTCTCCAAATCAGACGTGATCTCAGAGAGACATAGGGAAAATAGAAACACAGTAAATGACTGGAGAAAGTGAGACAATCTACAACTCAACTGGGCTTCTAAAAATCTGCAGCTAGTTGGAGACGTCACTGAGAGATCCCAAGATGTATGTCTGCATTGTAAGCAGCTCCTGAATGGCTTTGACAGAAGGTGAAGAGTAAATGCAGCAATACTTAGATAAAATTTTACTGCCCCATCACCATCTGATCTTCTCCCCTCTCCACAGCTGCTCACTTGTTCTCCCTCATCCTAGGACGCAATACTCAATACAATGGGTGTTGTGAGCTTCAGCACAGCTCACGCAGAAAACTTTTCTATGCAGGAAAAATTAAATGCCTCCCTTTTTGTTCAGAAGGGACACTTTCAGCAAGGGGTGATTCCATACTCAGCAGCTGCACATTTCACAGGTACAAGTATCAGCTAATTCACTGGAGGTGATTCCTCCACTTTCACACATTGGAGCACAGGCCAATATTCCCAAGCACCTGTGCCCCAGATTCATGCTCGGCCTTTTAGATCAAGGTGGCTTCTTTAGTGTATGAAACCACAGCCACTGGTACAAGACAAACTAAAGGTAGGGGACATTATCCCTTCTCTGCTGACAGAGATTGGTTTTCATGCCCACAACTAGCAAAATAAACCAACAACACTGTGGTGCTTTTACTTAAACCAGATGGACGCTTCTCCCAATTCCCAAGCCCAAAACATGGACTTGATAAAAGATTAGGAGGGGAACTATGGGTTTCCTTTCAAGCTCTTTCCAACCCAGAGCCCAAAGCTACTGAAATGACAATGGGGGAAAAGGGAGAGGGAATCTGTATGAAATATCTTCTTGTCTCAGAGTAAACGTGCTATAAACATACTAGTATTTGACATCAACTTCAAAGGCTTTTTATTCTCCTTCTAAATACAAGAACAACTGGATTTAGTACCTGTTTTGTTCTCCATCTCCTCAAATGTCTAATGATTTAATTTAAAATTATTCCCTTTGATGTCAGTCTTGTATTAACGTCTCCTTGAGGCAATTAGCTTCAGGAGAGTACAAACTATTTGATTCTGCCTTACACTCTATGCAAGCCAAAAGCATGAAGGGATCAGAGAGGACTTGAAAAGCTCATAGAAATCATTGCTGTAGCTCTAGCCTAGGCCCACACCACCATGCTGCTGCAGCTTTCCAGAAACACATCTTTAATCCAGATTTGCCCTCTGTGATACCCCATTATAAACATGATTGGACTTTCCTTTTTAGACAACTGCTGCAAAATTCTGAACTTTCAAGAAGTCCTCTTTACAATTCCAGTCCTAATTCTGATCAGCTGGAGTTGCTCTGAGGAATAGCAGCTGGTTCTGCTGAGACACACATCTCATAAATATGTACTGGAGTGCATAACCTCTCATAAATATGGACTGGACAGGCAGATATGAATCAGGTAGAAATAAGTAGAGACTGGGAGAGCTAGAACATGAAAAAGCAAGCCATCCCTCAGCTCAGGTCCAGCTTACCCTGAACCCTGCAGAGCACATCTCTGAAGTACCAGTCTCCCAGGAATTGGGTGCCTCCCAGACCAGCACACATCTCTAAAAGGGAAAACACCTTACAGACACTAACGCTGCTGCATTTAACTGTGATCCTCTCCGGCAGATCCCATCTTTCTTTGGTGCTGACAATGATATTTTTCAGTAGTACCAAAGGGATGGTAGGAGTAAGTTTCTGCATGTTCAGCAGCAGGTACATATTGCTGGTGCCACAGCTGGCACAGCCATAAACTTGCACCTTCAGACACCTAAAACCTTTGACATTCACTCCTGAGAGCAAGGGGTAAAATCCCCCTAAAGCCCAACACGCTCCAGATGCATTTTAGAGAAGAACTATACCTGGATGGTTCTTCAGGTTTACATTTAAATATCCTTTCAAGTAATGAAATTACCTGAACCAGACCCTGGGTTCAGCCAAACACCATCCAGGTGCCATGAGCTGTGTATGTGTGGGAAGACACAAGCCTCACACTGAACACATTTTACTCTGCTGGAGCCATCAGGTGGAGTGCAGCACTCCTGCAGCACACCACTCTATGTGTAGAGAGTGGTCCCAGGAAGGAATACAGCCACAGGCAATAAAAACTGCATGTAAGATCCACTTTAAGGAGCTGTGAATGCATGATATAGCTGTTTTGCTTTGGAACTCACTGCATGCTAAGTTCTCTTAAAAGGCTGCAGCTGGGCAACAGGGAAAGAGGCTGTGGAGACCCACACTGAAGCAGCTGGAGTGTCCCAGGGCAGACAGGCTCTTACAGAGCACAGAGAAGCCTCCACCTTCTCCACAGCAGCTGAGAGTGGCCATACAAAGAAAAATTTCCAGGGAGCAAAGTGGAAAAGAGAGCAAGAGACTCAGAGAGCAGGGAGTCTTCAACACTGCAGACAGAGTGGGAGGCTACTGAAAATAGCAGGGAACAGACACGCAGCTGGATCACAAGGACAAAAGTAAGGCAGATTTCCTAGGATGCAGCCACAGAAGAGGACTGGGTAAAGTTTCTTGCAACATACAAAGCTGCTAAGAATTTTAGACTTCAGAAGAAATAAAGGAGAAAAATAGAAAAAGGAAAGAATCTGTGGTAAAGTGGAGGTGCTAAAACTGCTGGTATGGGGGAATTATTTTCAGATTAAAATAGAATAAGGGCTATCTGCCCCTGCTGATCTGCATTCTCCCTGTTTCAAAAACCACCTCATCCTGCTTTGGGTGATACTAAAACACTACTTTCAACAGTCAAAGTGCTTCTACTTTTTTCAACATATTTACTTTAAAGAAAGAAGAACAGAAAAGATGCTTTCTCCTCTACATGCTCCCAGTGAAGACACTGTCAACAGTGCAGAAAGCCACAAGCTGGTGGTGCTGATGCTCTCTATGTGGGTTAGGGTCTACCTAGTTGTCTTCACACTTCTGGCAGTTTCTCCTCAAACCTACACTTTCCAGGTGGAGAAGTTTCCTCTGGAGTTGTTACCATCTTGTGACTTATTTATTCTTTAAAATGTCCTCTGCTTACTGCACTCTTTTCAACATTATAGTACTTCATTTTAAAAACATTTAGTTGATTTGCCCAGAAGAGAGGGAATATTGATTCTCCCCCACCCCAAGTCCTATTATGAGAGCATCCCAACCAAAGCTATGTACAGACTAATCAGTACATCAAAAACCAAGCAAAGATAATGAGGAAGCTGAACATATAAACAAACACCAATCCTACAGGATTAAGAGTTTTAGGAATCAAAGACCATATTTCAAAAAGCCTTTTCATTCTAACTTCAGATACATTTTTTCCCATCTCTTCAATTCACATGTAAAAACATATTCCTACTCTCTTCACTTTCCCTCACTTCAAAAGAATGCAAGGCCTGAGCAGCCATCAGACATTAATCAGGGGATTAAAATTGTGCCAGTAAGAGAAAACAGCTTTAAGAGGCAGCTTTAAAGGCAATAGTTCACAGTGGGTGCAAAAGCAGCCTCTACTTGAGTCCTAAAGGATATTCAACTACAGTTTTCAACTTACTCCACCTGCAGCAGGTCAGCTAAACTGGTGAAACTATTAGTTCTATATACTGCCCAAAGGAGATAAAAAAACTCACCAGAACAAAAAAAGGTAGAAAAACACCAATCTGTTAACAGTAGATGTATTGTAACTATGACAAATTCAGGGGTAATAGGACACCAATTCTGGTTGCAGCTAGAAGGTAGGTCTTAAAACTTAAGGAACAGGATTTAAATATTTTTTGAGCCTGAAGAATCTAATTTGAAGTTTGTTTCTATCAATTCCCATCACCAGAAATCTTAGCACCTCCTCAAATATAAGAGGAACGTGAATTTGTATTTTCCTTTGTACAGTTAAAACAGTGAATTAAAGGCTAGTTTAAAAAGTGACTGAATACAGTAGACAAGAATAGTTGGTTTGGTTAAAAGCACATGGAGATTCTGGGCTTTGCTGCAAATACCACGCCCTTATTATTATGTCTGACACCCTTATGTCTGTCACTCTTTATTTTGTGTCTGACAGTATCACATGCATGGCCCAAAGCTTCCCCAGGCTTTCACTGTCAAAGAACAGTGCCACTGCTCCAGTGGACTGAAGTAATCCCAGCAGGATAGCAGGCAGTCTTAGATGTCTGCTAGCCACGACCAATTGTGAACAGGGCTTTGCAGAAACAAAACTAACCCCTCAACAAAGCCAGACAATGAAGCTGTACTCAAAGAAGAAACAGGAAATCAGGGAGAACTTCCCTCTTCCCAGCAGCAGTGGGTTTGTGAAGCCCTTCCTTTATGGCACATTTAATGGGGTTTGACTTGGCACTTAGAGCACACCCTTCAAGCACAGCCATAGCTACACTTCTCCAGGACAGGTATTATTTGGACGTCAGCAATCCTCCTGGAGAGGAATAAAATATCTGCCTTGAACCATGCATTTAGATAAGAACCAGTTTATACAAGTTTCAGTCTCACAATTTAGCACCTCATTCAACATTTGCATCAGGGCTTCTGTCACTACCAGCCACCTACGCTGTAGTCCTGCATCCTCTACAGCTTTCAAGTGGATACAATTTGTACCGAAGACGTGCTACACTGTACAGCTGCAAACTGCATAATGTTTCCATCATTAAGTGTCACTTGTTTTCACGTCTTAATTTGCATGCAACAGCCTGAAGTGAACCTTGGGTAGCATTAAGGCATCTCAATTAAACAGGAACAATTTAGTTTAGCTAATCAGCTCTATTGTCCCATCTAGCAAAAAGCTGAGCCGCATGTACTGGTCTGGAAAGGAACCACTGGTAGCACAGATTAGACCTTGAGATCCTGGAGAACAAGTAGACAGAAGCTTTTTTTGTCACGAGGCTGTGCAGAGGGGAAGACACGATCCCACAGCAAGTAACTGCTACTCAACAATTTCTCTTTTGCTTACAGAAGAATCACCAGCAAAGCTGGAGCCAATATGCAAGTGGCAATGGGTGGCGTTGTTTGAGATAGAAGAGTGAATTTCAGACACAGAAGCATAAAATGCAGATGGAATTCTGTATGATCAATGACTGTGGGGTCAGGAATCATGAGAAATCTGTGGGGGAGATCTTGGTGGTTATGGCTGTGTTTCAGTTTCACAGGAGGTTCTGACCCATGATATGAACGATAGATTGTAACGATAGATTGTGGCAGTAATTTGTTGGTTATGGGGAGGCTTGACAATATTGGGGGAGAATTCTGACACACAACAGGAGTAGTTTGAAGGGAGGAACCTGTATGTACACACTGAAAAGGAGTTTCAGGTATTGCTTTTTCTTTTATTTTTTTTTTAAGGTTTATCTCATGATTAACTATATTCTTTGCTCAAAGCCAAGAAATATTTGAGTGAGGTAGTCTGTCCTGAATGACCCATCCCACCTCTTGGGCTCTTATGATCACATCATTCTGTTTACTATGATGTTCCATCTCCCTCCGTTATTCTTTGTAAATTTTTCCCCAGCACCTTCTGAGGATAGAACAATCCCATCAGTACAAAAGGTGCTGATTAACACACAAAACAGCAATAAAATAGAAGATAATGTATCTGTTTAACTGTCTAAATTATTAGTTGAGGCAAAGGATTGCTATATTAAAAAAAATCACAGAAGTACATAAATGGGTTTTATAAAGATAAACACTTCCTCTAACCTTTAATACATCAAGAATTGCTTTGCAAAAAGAAAGAAACAAACAAAAAAACAACAACAAAAAAAAACCAAAACAAACTTTATGCAACCCAGCTTACCTCAATTTGAAAGAGATCCCCAGCACCTTCACAGTCATTGGCTGTAATTATGGGGGTATGAATATGCACATATCCATTATCCTGGAACAGAGAGAACAGCAAAGTTATGAGCTAAAGACAGCAAACATCACCCTGAAGGATGACATCAACCAGCACAGAGAACTAGGCCATTATCCCCCAGCCAGGACAGCACATGCAGTCTTTTGGGCAGCTGCTGCCTTACAGGGACAGATGACAAACTAAATGCTACCATGATTTACAAATCAGTGTTTACTACCTGTGTGTTTCCTCCACATTTCATAACCAGAAGAGATTTATGCCATTACTATGAATTTTATTTTTTTTTCAATAGCCTGTTTCCCCACTATTCCCCTTTTTTCTCACTTCCTCCAGCATTTTTAGATTTTTGGCAGTTTCAATCAAATTCACCCTTATGACCTCACTACTTTGTTTCTTTCAGCTTTTTGGAAGGCAGTGGTTAGGCAACGGATACTCTTTGTGTGCTGCATTAAGGGAAGTGATCAAATATGTTGGATGACAGAAATCACACACTGGATGAAAAAGAGCTTAAAAACACCCAATAAAGTGTCAGTCCTACACTGCATCTTCTAAGATACTGAAGTCAAACTGATTTTAAGAGACAGGGTAGACGCTGGCATGGTTATGTTCTAGGTACCTGCAGAATGACACATTCTTGTAATAGTTCATAAATCCAGCAGAAGCCCCTGAAACCAGTAAGGCTGAATGAAGAAAGAGCCCCTGCTCTTTGGATTTCTCTGCAGTGTAGCCATAGGCTTTTAAAACAGCTGCAACCCAATATTCAGTGGTTGGATACATCTTAGCTTCACAGCTTTTATACCATTCAATCAGTCACATGAGAGGTCCTGGTCCTTATCACCAGCTTGTTTAGGGGCTAGGAAGACAGGAGTATTTACTCCCCACTCTGAGAATCAAACTAAAATTAATTTGGAACAAAAACCTCATATGGACGTGCAATGCATTTTGTGGGAGTACAGCAACACAACTAAGAGGGAGCAAAGTCCCTGCAGTCAGCTCTGGGCTACCTTGGTTACAGGTGCAAAGACCTTGGCTCCTCACTGGGATCCAATTACTGCACAGAAGGAAGGTTTGGATCCACAACTGCTGGCTTTGCCTGGAGAAGGAAGTTTCAGTGTACCAGTACAAAATGCTGGCCTCTGACACACTTCCCTGCATATTCAGAGCCCTGCTGGTTACATGGCCTCCCAGCTCTACTGCAGAGGTTTGAAAAACGCCTAAAATTCCTTGTACAGTGGTAGCAGTTTCTGTAAAGAAGCACATTTCACACAGAAGATCCCTTACATGCTTTGGAAAGTAATGCAAACTGAACAGATCTGAAATAAGAGAATCTCCTAAAAACCTCCTGGATAATTGCCCTTATAAAAGCTTCTAAAATAATTCAAGTTGCATTACTGGCTCTCGCAATCCTGGAACTTAATGTGCAGAAAGGAAGTTGCCATTCACAATGCAACTATCTTACTGTGCCTAGGAAAAATGTTCCTATCCCACATGGACCACAGTTCTCAGAAGATTTAAAGAGGACATTTTAGCTTTCAACATCCAAACCAAAGGCATTTGGCACTAGCCATTCATTCCTGGAAATAAACAGGCTAAAAAAATAGAGGTTTTTAAAGTTACAGCGTCTTGATAATTTTGTGTATTCAAACAGCTTTCCTAAGCTCCTAACAGCTTTGCCAAGTGAAAATGCTCAAGTTATACTTTATAGCTATGGTATGTTCTGACACTGTCAAGTTGGAAACTGCAACATTCTTGGGATGATGCAAGTGACAATTTTAAGACTTCCTTCCATTAGAAATGGAATAAAATCACAGACATTCCTGGTGCTAGGAGAATTCTCCCACAAGCATTATAAATATCAGGTTTGTGACCAAATCTTCCTTATTCCTTTAAAAATAACTTTAGTGTAGCTGCTGCTGCTAAATTGATGGTAGATTCTATTTTTTACTAGAGCTCTGCTCCTGAGCAATGTAAAGAGGAAGGTATGTCAGAGCCTGAGCAGGAGTTGGAGAAGCAAAGCCTGCACAGGACAGTTCTGTATCTCGGCTGCCTTCGGTGTGCAGGTGTGGGAGCACAAACCGTTGTAGGCAATGCCATCTAGTGGCTCCACACCGGCACGGACTGATTCCCAACAGCTGCCTTCTGTCTTAGGAGCAGGCACAACCCTGAAATCAGCAGCTTTACCTGACACGGGATTTCTCTTTTAAAAAAACCACAAAACACACCCCTGGCACCCCAAAAAACCCACAAAAGTCAGCCAACTGCCATGCCATTCAACACAAACAATTCTTAGAGCGAGAAAGCCTACTTTACCACTTCAGGCAACAAAGACCAGCAAACCTGGGATCAGAAATTCATCTCAACATTTCTAACCTGTTCCTTGAGCCACACTAATTATTATGTATGAATTTTGTTATCAGAATGCTCTGAATATGATTCTATTCTATCTAGGCCAGCTTGTCTAGATTAAAACATATTTATTTCCAGAAACAGCTTTAAAGAAAAGCTTAGGTGAGCTAGAAGACTTGCTACCTTTCTTTTTCTACTCACACATGGTGTCTATGTGACATCTGGCACCAGAGCCAATTCGCTGCCCCCTCTGCCTGCACAAAATCTGTGCTGTGCCCACAGCTTAAGAGTGACACATTCAGAAAACACAGGTGGCTCCCACTGATTCGTTTCAAATACATCAGAACAGGAGTCTCCTAATGTCAGCCAACAGCATCCACACGGACTTGTATTGCAGTAAGAGGCAAGAACTGAGAATAACATGAAGCTCTGAGTCAGTTCGTCCGTGTTCCTTTATCACAGACTTTTCCACGTGGGAGGAGGTTTCTGTCCAAGGACCGTAAGGTCACTGCAGAGGATGGGTTAAGCAAGCCCATATTATGTTGTATTCCACAGACCACACACTTGCAGGCACTTGTACTGCAACTCTGAAAGGGATAAATAACAGGAAATGGGTGGAAAGACACTGACAGCCCACAGATGCACTAATCTGACCATAAGCAGCAGTCTGGCCGAGGCCCAGCCAGGCCTAGGCCTGGAAAGAAAACCACGGTGTGCAAAATCCATACCCTGCAGGCAAGATGTCGTGCTCCTTCCCTCCTAACCTGCTCCCATAAAGCCAGCCTAGGTGGAGTTCTACACATGAGGCTCAGTACAGAAGGCACTACCTGGAAGAAGGAGTGGATGCCTGCAGTGGCCTCACTGCGGATTCGCAGGAGGGCGCCCAGGGTGTTGTTCCTGCACCGCAGGTGAGGGAACTGCCGGACGTACTCCAGTGGGTGCCTCTCCTTCATTTTCAGGGGAAACGACTGAAAACAACAAGGAAATCAAAATAAGAGGATGAGAATTTGGGAGTTCATGCAGTTTTACTGCAACTCATGGAATGCCATCTCTCCCTACTAAAACTCAATCACCATTACAGAGCACAGAAGAACTAGATGGTTTTGCCTATCTTTTCTGGTTATTTTGTGTATTTCACAATACTTACAGCAGAGCAAGAGCCATGAATACAAGAGGTATTAGCACTTTAAAATGCTCCACTTTTTGGATGTTGAGCCCCACTGAAACCCAGCTGTTCCCCTTGCAACAGCAAGCTGGTTCTGAACGTGTCTCTGGCAGATATGGCTCTTCCAGCTGCACGACCTGGAGCATCTTCCCAGTTCCACCGTTTCTCCAATTCATATCCAAGCCAGACTTACCAGGTGAGCCACCAGCACAGCTAAGTGCTCCAGGGTGGGACAAAGACAAGCCCTTAACTCCCAGCCTGTGCACATTTTCCATGAAGAAACGGCTGTGCTACAGAAACGAGCTTTCATGGTGATCCCATATTTCTCCTTTGATGCACCCTACAGACACTGCTGACAAATCAAAGTCTGCAGGACCATTCAGGCTTAAAGAAAATACAGTTGCAAGCATACTTTGCTGGATACTTGGACCCTTAAAAATTGATTTCCAGTCCTACCCCTCCTGCTATAGTGACATACCCAAATATCACAAGGTCCCACCACACGAATGGTTTCAGCTTGCAGCTCCATGTTTTGCATCCTATGAGGACTTTTGACAAGCTTCCCTTGCACTTCTACTGCACTTCCAAAAGTCAGATCTCTAAGAAACCAAGAAAAAAAGAACAGCTTAACTAGGTGTTGATACAACTACATACAGAAGAGGGATCCCTGTTAATTTTGCTGGATTACTTAGGATCACAAGAGATGCTGTAGCCATCAAGCTTAACTGATGAAATGAAAAATTATTAAATGCAGAGGTGGGAATGGTAAGAGATTCACAAAGCTATAGAAGAATTTAGGAATGGTGGACAAGTGGGGAGGAAAGTGACAGGTTTTTATTAGAAGGGGCTCTTGGTGGGGAGAATAGCAGTTGGCGAGTCACTGGCACAGGGAAAGACACCTAAGCAGACCCCTCCAAGCACTGCTCAGCACATACATTTCTCCAGTTATTTCAAATGAACCTACCTCTTTTCCAGGCTGGGATCAGCAACCACCTGGAGGCTTTCCAGAGAACTCCCATCATTTATGTGCAGGAACAAAACTTCCTTCTGGGATCGGACAGAGCGGACCCAGCCCTAGAGGTAAAAGAAAAAGAGATTTGTTATTTTTTGGCAGGAACACTGTGTGCTCAAGCTCTTCTTCCAGCTGAGCTGGACACACCACTCCAGGCCTATTTCAGTTCTTACTGAAATCAAAATAACTGTTTCTTTAGAGGCAAAAAAATAGTAATAAAAAACAAAGAGAGAAAAAAAGTCAGTCATTTTTTCTTTTGACTTCAAAGCAGAGAGAAACAAATCCTTAGGCAGAGACATCCCTATGAGGCAGGGTCTATTCCTGAGAACAGCAAGGATTAATAAGATATACTTGCATCTTCAGGGAGCTGAGAATAAAGAAAGCAATGAAGTGCTCTGAAGACATAAAGTGTTTTGGCAAAGTACATATTCCTGTTAGTGATGTCCCTTCCAAACTCTTCTTACTAAAACAGGAGACACCAGTAATGCACCATTCTTCATTACAATACACTCAAGACCATTCTGGTGGGTTTCATAATGAGTTTTGCTGTTGTATCCCTGTAGAAAGGCTCCAGTCTTTCAAATCTTCAAATCTATTCACTAGTGGTTTATGTGCCCTAAACTGCTGGACTGCTAAACAACGTTGTAGCCAATAGATTCACATGAAAAGCAATGTATTCATACAAAGCAAAAATAAAAATGATTTCCTTGGATGTTTCACCTTTTATCTCAAAATCAAGGCTGCTTCACTGAGCCCATGGAAAAAAAGAAGCTATTATGAAAAAAAATTTAGAAATACTTTGTCCAGTTTCATGAAAAGAATTAAACTAATAATACCCACATTTTTTGAACTGACCATGTACAGCACAGGCCAATGTTTTAATTTGAGCTTTTTAATGACATACAAATTTTAATTACTTTTTTAAGGGAAATGTTAAGTCAGTACCAAGGCAGAAAGCAACAGTAATAGCATCCAAAATGTAACTCCACAGTTGCTCCTCAGCTCATCAGAGTTGAGACAAAGCTGGTCTTCAAAGCAAAATTACCTGCTGGGGGCCTTCCAGCTCGTCTTCTAACAATATTGTAGAGAACAACCAAAACCAGTGCTGATTAAACAACAAAACTGCCTCTTTTCCAACCAGTTTCATCTTTTTCTTAACTGGAAGGCACCAAATAGTTCCAATGACTTCAAACTGTGCAAGTGTTTTAGGGATTTTATACCAGACAAACCAGTGCAAATCCATCTCCCTGTCACCCAGACAGAACAAGCCAAGAATTAAACAGCACCAGCAGTAAGGCATGTTATAGTTTTAAGAACTACTACCAACACAGGCAAAGCATTACACAGGCTTGTATAACATGCTTTCCATGTAAGTACCATGGAAGATTTTAAAGACATGAACCTAGTGAGTCAGAGAGGGCAAATCACCCCTGCAGTGTTCCACCAGAAGGAAGAACTAATGCAAGAAACAAGATCATCTGGGCATCCTCGTATTTGTATGGCTAAAGTAAAAGGTATTTCATGCACTAACATGCCTGAATCTTGTGCTTATCCTCTGTATTCCAGCAAAACCCCAGAACACCCCATGTATGTTATACTGCATGCACATTTAATGTATAATGGCAGATATTTTTCTCAGCTTCCTTGCCCAAACGCTCCTTAAAAAAACACATCAAAAAATGAGCAAAGAAACATTCTCAAGAGGGTTTTTTTTTGCCACCTCATGAAGCTGTTCTGGGATCTATTAAATAAGAGGAGCCTTGCATCATGCAAGAAGAAGGAAGAGCATACCCACAGGCTTGTATTGGAGCAGCAGAAGCTGCAGCAGCAATGTTTTACCACTTCACACTTTACAAGAATGAATGTACAATAAAAGTGACAATCCTGACTGTAATGACTAGACTGCACATTCCAACAACTTGGCCATTATCAGGCTGGATTTAAGCCAGAGCAGATTCCTAGCTCATTTGGATACAAACCCCCCACATTTTGCCAGCACAGGGCAAGAGCAAAGCAGCAAGGGTCTGGAGGACAGGGAAGGGGGAAGAATGGCAGTACTGCAAATTCTAGCATCAGTTTATTCTAGCTTGCATTATTCATCAAACTACATCTGAAAAGAACCAACACTTCTTCCTACCCTATTTGGCTTAATCTATGTGTGATCAGGAATACCAGCGTGCTACAAAATGTATTTGGGTCAGCAGAATCACAGAAAGGCTTGAATTGGAAGGGACCTTAAATTCTAACCTCACTGTCATGGGCAGGGACACCTTCCACTAGACCAGGTTGCTCCAAAGCCCATCCTGGCCTTTAACACTGCAGGGATGGAACAGCTACATCTTCTCTAGGCAACCTGTGCCAGTGCCTCACCCCCCTCACAGTGAGAAACCTCTTTCTTATTAATCTAAACCTATCCTCTTCCAGTTTTGCTTAAAACTGTTACCAAGTACCCTAGTCATTTTCACATTCACCCAGAAATACTGAAAACTGCACAGCTCTGCATTGAAACAGGGACTGTGTGTGTGCAACCACCACTCTGCCAGCTGGAAACACACAATCCTATGCCAAGGCCAAGCGCTCCATAGTTAAAATACTCGTTGATTCCAGGCTATCTTGGTTCACAAGAGGAGCCAAATACAAATGTCAGCGGAAGTCTTACCCATGGTTCTACTGACACTGCTCTAAACCTGGATGTACGTGGCACAAGACCTATGAAAAAGCTTTAAAAACAACAGCACACAGGCCATGGCTCGCTCTCCGGAACAGAACAGGTGATAAAGCCAAAGCGGTGGAGAGCACATTCAGTACAACCCATCACAGTGACACGTGCCGAGTGACTCCAAAGCTCCGCCGGCTGCGACAACAGCGAACGGAGCACACACAGCGGGGGAACACACGGAGCGGCTCCGCACGACTCCAGAGATCCGGCAGTTCAGAAAGGGCACCCCTATGCAGGGCTCCCACGTCTCCCTCCCTGCAGCACGGGCGTGGGCCGCGCCCCTCCGGGTCCCCGGGCCGGGCCATGGCCGGGCACACCGCGGGCACACACCTGCACTCTGACCGCGTCCGCCGGNNCACGGGCCCACGTGAGTCGGCCTGGGCCCCACCGCCCCACCTGACCGCCCGCCCAGCCAATGGCCGCTCGGACCGCCCCCGGCCAGCCAATCGGAGCAGAAGGCGCCACTGAGCCCGCCTCTTCCGCCGCCCGGGCGCAAGAGGCCCTGGGAAATGTAGTTCCTCGTATGGGGATCGGCTCCTAGCGGGAGACGTGGGGCTGGGATCCCCGCGAGTGGGGAGAAGGATGCTCCGTGGCCGCGAGAGGGATCCCGTGTTGGGACACAAGGGGCGTAGGGGATCCTACTGATCTCTGGGACCACCTCAGCGGTAGCGCGATCTGGGGATGGCGTGCGGTGGTTGTCATGGACCTTCAGCAACTCTCCCGTCCCCCTGGGCTTCTCTCAGGTACCATAGCCCTTCGACAGTCCTCGCTTTTCCTGATAAGATGCGCAGGACTTGGGTCTGTTCTGCAAGCCTTGCTGATGGATAAACCTTTTCTCCTGTTTCTTTTTGAGGCTTATGCCTCTCTGTCCTTCCAGTTCTTCTGGGTGGATGGTGAGGAGCAGCCATCAGCGTCTCCAGCCCTGCAGGGAATGACTTGGTCATAGAGGTGGGCTTAAAATTGGACATGACCCAGCAATGTGTACTTGCAGTCCAGAAAGCCAATTGTATCCTGGGCTGCATCCAAAGCAGTGGGGCCAGCAGGGCGAGGGAGGGGATTCTGCCCACTGTTCTTGTTAGATCCCACCTGGAACATCCAGCTCTGGGGTCATCACCACTGGAAACATGGACCTATTGGACTGAGTACAATGGAGGCCACAAAGACAATCAGAGAGCTGAAGCACCTTTGCTATGGAGATGGGGTGAGAGAGTTGAACTGCTCAGCCTGGAGAAAAGAAAGCTTCTTCCCTACTGCAGCCCTCCAAATTTACAGAGGGCTTATAAGAAAGACAGAGAAACCTTTAGTGCAAAAATGAGGTGTCGGAGTCCAGGACATTCCCTTTGGTTGCCCTGGAAGGTCAGGGACCTCAGCAGAGATGTCTGGGACCTGAGCAGGAAGGTTTAATACCTGTACAGGGGAGTCTGGGATCTGTACAGGGGGGTTGGAAACCCTGGCACAGAGCCCAGGAAGAGACTGGCTTTGTATACAGCCCATGGGAAAAGCTTCCAACACTAAGAAATGCAAGCCACCAAGGTGTAAAACACAGTAGTGTAGTTTATCACAGGGTGCAAAAGTAGAATTTAGGGTTTTTAAAATGGGAGTTTCAAGAGGGAAAAATGGAGGAATCTGGGCATGTCCCTGTCCTTCTGCTTCTTCTACTTGTCCTCCATCTTCTGCTGTGATGGTGGCACTTTTGGATTGGTTTAGAGTAGACTGTCTAACATAGGTAATAAGTATTGGTAATCTTTTGTAAATATAGTACAGGTAATACACAGTATAAAGAGTTAACACCACCCCAAGGCCAGGCAGTCGAGTTGGTTGGGAGTCAGTGATGATCTGAGCTGCTGCAAGAACCTCAGCAGGGCAAAGAAAGAATGTATTAGATAACAAAGAATAAATAACCTTGAAAAACAGAGCCAATGATTCCTGGACTTCTTCTTTAGAACGGGGCTTGGGAAAAAGACGTTTTCTAATATTTTGGGAGTCTTTTCAACACAATAAGGGACAATGGTTTTAAAATGAAAGAGTGTAGATTTAGATTGCACACAAGGAAGAAATCCTCTACTGTGAGGGTGGTGAGGCTCTGGAAGAGGTTGCCCAGAGAAGCTGTGGCTGCCTCAACCTTAGACGTGTTCAAAGCTGGGTTGAATGGGGCTTGGATGGACTTAGTCTAATGGAAAGGTCCTCTGCCCTTCCATTATGGCAGGAATGTTGAAATTAGATGATATTTAAATATCCCTTCCAACCCAAAATATTCTGTGATTCTATGAAATGTGTAAAGTCAGTGCTGCTTCCCCATGCAGCCCAGTCTTTGCTGCTCTACTTGCCTGATTTGTGCCTGTCCCTCTTTTGCAGCATCACTGCAGGAAGGCAGCAGCTGAACATTCCTGCTGTGCTTGTGGTCAAAGGTTGCCTCATTGCTGTGCTTTGATCATTGGAGCGCTGTGGGTGATACATGAGAGCAGCAGTGGGATGCCCCAGGGCCAGGAGGTGCTGGGAGGCAGCTTTGGTAGTGACACTGCTTGTAGGGAGACAAATCCCTACCTTGCTGTAAAGTCCCAGGTATGAAAGGAATTGCTGGCCAGAGACTGCATTCAGAAGAAACAAGCTGGGCTCATGGGAAGGGGAGAGGAAAGCTTTGTAGATGCCTGGTTTCAACTTTCCCATGTGATTCTTTTTTATCTGTGCATGAAAAGCTTCTTGTCCTCAAAGTCCAAAGCTGCTTGCCAGGGCCTTCCTTCACCTTTGCTTTTGCTCCAAGTAAGCCAGTGTCCCCACCCCCGGCTCAGTCTTGACCTGAGCTCTGACCTGCCATCCTGAGGAATTAGAGCTGCAGGGCAGGGGCACAGACACAACCAGGTGGATGAGAAAGGCATTGAGAGGTAGCGCAGGAGAGCTCAGGGGTGGGGTACAGGGAGGGCAGGTAGAGGGAGGGATAGAAACACATCCTCAGGCATCGAGGGCAGCATTTCCAGTATCTGTCCTCTGTGCCACTGCATGGGATGGTGCAGACTGCCTGGACATACACAGGTTACTGCCTCAGTGCTGGATGGAAACACAGGGATACACGTCTTTGTACTCCTGAGTGGGCAAAATTAGTTTTATTTTAATGCAAATCACCATCCCCTCCTGTAAGGGCCAGTATTGAGCTTTGCTGTATGTTGGCACACCGCTGTGATGTTGTTTCTTAGAGAATCACAGTGCAGGAAGGAGCTGGTACTGCTGCAGTGTCAGGCAGAGATACAGGATGTAAATTGGTAGGAAATTAGGGCTCTGTCATTCAGGGAACTCCTGGCTTAATGTGAGAATTAAACGTGTATGTAATGAGTGCTCAATGCATGTTACATGTTCTCTGTGCCTGGTCACAGATGGTGCATTTATTACTGCTCTCAGCCATAGGTTTTTTCTACTGTTCTGCCACAGTGCCCAGAGTATTTTTCCAGGGTTATTTGACTCATTAAACCCTCTTCAGGCCAAATAAACAATTTAAGGAAGTGAAAGTGTCTAAACACACCAGGAAAGGGGTAAGGTCCTTCCCCTCAGACCCATCTGCTCCAGAGCCACCTCTGGGTAATTGAAGGCAAGGACATAATACAGTAAAATCTGGTCTCACATGTTTTTGGACTGGACTTGAACTTTTCCCTTTGTCTTGGTTTGGGAAGACA